>PVHX01000857.1:0-180804 GCA_004024805.1 Geosciurus inauris | reverse complement strand
TCCTTCCTGTTCTGTATTCCTTCTCCTCCCTTCCTTCCCATCTAATCTAAAATAACTGTATTCTTCCCTAGCACATGCCCCCCTTGTTGTGAATTAGCATCTGCATATCAAAGAAAACATTTGGCCTTTGGTTTTTGGGGATTGGCTTATTTCACTTAGCATGATATTCTCCAGCTCCATACAATTACCAGCAAATGCCATAATTCCATTCCTCTTTAAGGCTGAATAATATTCCATAGCATATATATTACATTTTCTTGATCCACACATCTCTTGATGTGGAACCTAAGTTGGTTCCACAGTTTAGCTATTGTGTATTCAGCTGCTGTAAACATTGATGTGGCCACATCACTGTAGTATGTTGATTTTAAGTCCTTTGGGTGTAAACCAAGGAATGGGATAACTGGGTCAAATGGCTGTCCACTCTTAGTTTTCTGAGGAATCTCCATACTGCTTTCCATAGTGGTTGTACCAATTTGCATTACCACCAACAATGTGTGAGTGTAACTTTTTCCCCACATCCTCAACAACATTTATTGTTACTTGTATTCTTGATAATTGCCATTCGATTGACTGCAGTGAGATGAAATCTTAGTTTTGATTTTGCATTTCTCTAAATGCTAGAGATGTTGAACATTTTTCATATATTTGTTGATTGATAGCATTTCTTCTTCTAAGAAGTGTGTGTTCAGTTCCTTAGCCCATTTGTTGATTGGGTTATTTGGTTTTTGTGGTTAAGATTTTTGAGTTCTTTATATATCCTAGAGATGAATGCTTTTACTGAGGTGTGTGTGGCAAAGATTTTCTCCTATTCTGTAGGTTCTCTCTTCATGTTATTGTTTTGCTGAGAAGCAGCTTTATAATTTGAATCCATTCCATTTATTGATTTTACTTCTTGTGCTTTAGGAGTCTCGTTAAGGAAGTCAGATCCTAGGCTGCCATGGTGAAGATTTGGGCCTACTTTTTCTTCTATTAGGCACAGGGTCTCTGTTCTAGTGCCTAAGTCTTTGATCCACTTTGAGTTGAGTTTTGTGCAGGGTGAGAGATAGAGGTTTAATTTCATTTTGTTATATGTGGCTTTCCATTTTCCCCAGCACCATTTGTTGAATAGGCTCTTTTTTCCAGTGAATGTTTTGGACATCTTTGTCTAGTACGAGATAACTTATTTGTGTGGGTTTGGCTCTGTGTCTTCTATGCTGTACCATTGGTCTATGTATCTGTTTTGGTGCCAGTACCATGCTGTTTTTTTCTATTGTCTTTTTTATTTGGTTTATTGTTTCCTTCGTTTCAAGGATTTCTGCTTGATTTTTTTTTTCAGAGTCTCTATCTCTTTCTTGAAGTCATCTTTAGTTCCCTGTATTTGCTCTTATCTCTTTGTTGGATTGATCAATTGTTGCCTGTAATTGCTCTTTTATATTATTCTGTGCTTCACAGGTCATTTTAATTATGTATGTTCTGAAGTCCTTCTCTGACATTTCATCTACTGTGCTGTCAATGGATTCTACTATTGTAGCATCTTAGTTTGACTGGGGCATTTTCTTCCTTTGTGTTTTCATGTTGTTCATGTGTCTTCCCCTCTAGCAATGCTGATCTGAGATATTACAGTTTTTACCCTATAATCTTGTAGTGTCCCTGCAGGTTACCAATACCTCACCTCTGGTAAAACTGGACCTACAGGTACCTCAGGGATGGTCTTCCTGGTCCTGGCTGTTGTCTGTAGATAGAAGTAGGCCAGGGCATCCGTCCTTTGGTAGATGGGGGCCACAATGTGGTCAATCTCCTCCTCCTCCTCCTCCTCTGTGTGTTGGCCAAGGTCAATCTGCTCTACCTCCTCCATGGGTCAGGCCAGGGTCAGTCTACCATGCTGTTTCTGGTACAGTACCTCTGTGGTATATTTTAAGGTCTGGTATTGTGATTCCTCCTGCTTCACTCTTCTTGCTAAGGATTGCTTTGGCTATTCTGGGTCTCTTATTTTTCCAAATGAATTTCATGATTGCTTTTTCTATTTCTATGAAGAATTTGGCTGAGATTTTAATAGGAATCTATATAATGCTTTTGGTAGTATGACCATTTTGACAATATTAATTCTGTCTATCCAGGAGCCTGGGAGATTTTTTCCATTCAGCAAAGTAGCAGGGCACAAAATCTACTCCTATAAGTCAAACACATTCCTATACATCAAAGATAAATACACTGAAAAAGAAATTAGGAAAACTACCTCATAGTAGTCCCCCCCCCCATAAAAACCCTTGAGAATCAATCTATCAAGAGGTGAAAGGCTTGTATAATGAAAACTACAAAACACTAAAGAAAGAAATTGAAAAAGGAACATTTTAAAATTTTTTTGAGTTCTAGATGGACACAATACCTTTATTTTATTTTTATGTAGTGTTGAGGATTGAACCCAGTGCCTCACACATGCTAGGCAAGTACTCTAGTACTGAGCTACAACCCCAGCCCAAAAGGAATTTTTAATTTTAAAAAGAGCTTTCCATAGATATTTCCCACTTCTTTTTCATACAAAAGTCTTTTCTTTGAGCACATTCATGACCAAACAATATATAAATATTTATATTATGAGATTTACTACATTGTATATTATACAACTTTTATTACAAAATATCTACTCTTTTGTTAGGGAAAAGCAGTATCTCATTTTAACTTTCATTTTTTGACCACTTGTGAGGCTGAATATTTCATTGTCCATATATTTCTTTTGTCAATTTCTTATTTGTATTTCATCACTTCCTTGTTTTTCAGCCCGTTGCTGTGTTGTCATAGTAGATTTCTTTCATGTACTTCTTAGTTACATGATACCTTAGATTCTGAGTCTTTATCTGTCTTTTGTAATGTTGTAAAGCAGTTTCTTTGAGATGGTGTGTACAATACCATAACATTCACCTATTCAATGATTACTTTTCCCCAAAGTTTTTAACTATATAGTCACAAAGTTGTGGAAACATCAACAATCCATTCTAAAACATATTCACCATTTACAAGAGATTCTAAACCAATTAGTAGTGACTTCCCATTTTTTTTCACCATAATCCCCTTCTTAAGTAACCTAATGACTTTCTTTCGTATATATTTGTCTGTTCTGTATGTTTCATTTACATACAATCATACGACATGAGCCTTGATATCTCTCACTAACATACGTTTCCCACTTTCATCCATGTTGTACCAGGTATCATTATGTCCTTAATCTTTACTGCCAAATAATATTTATTGTATGGATAAACACATTTTAAAAATTCCATTCAACTGATCAATGTTTGGATTGTCCACTCTTGGGGGGCTCATTTGAATAATGCTACTGTGAACAAGAATGTACAGGATTTTGTGTGGACATATATTTTCATTTCTCTTGGGTATATGCCTAAAACTAGAATTACTAAGTTATATGGTAAATCGAGGTGGGTCTATGTTTTACTTTTTTGAGACACTGTCAGGCTGTTTTTAAAGTGGTTATATTATTTTAAAATCCCAACAGTAGTTGTAAGAATTCCAATTTCTCTACATCCTCACCAACATATCCTATTATTACCTCTTTTTTTTAAAATTAGAGTCATCCCAGTGGGTCTCAAATAAGGGATCCTTTTTATGTTGATTTCTTATAGCTAATTTATTATTTTTTACTTTTGCTAAAATATATCCCCAAGTAATTTCCCCCTAGAAAAATACTCCAAATGGCTTTTGATGGTAGGTTTATATTTTACTTTTTAAATCATGTATGTAAGTCACATCAAATGTCTTCTTAATTACTTAACACATTTCCTGTTGAAGCAATATTTTCTAATTAATTTGTTTGCTCTTCTTGTTTTTCTATAGTTAAAGTCACAAAAAAATATTAGAGGAGATGCATGGAGGACATTAAAATATGTTGAGACATTGTAAATTTCTTTTTTAATTTTAATTTTTTGACCAAAGCAAAGACACGTTTACTAAATGGTTATTGGTGATTGCTAAAAGAAGAGTCGGTCCTATTAGATCCTAGAATCACAAAGAAAGGAATCAAAGGACAGAAGGAGCCTAGAGGTTACCTCTTAAGAAACTACTTTAAGATTTCATCTCACTCCAGTCAGAATGGCAATTATCAAGAATACAAGCAACAATAAGTGTTGACGAGGATGTGGAGAAAAAGGTACACTCATACATTACTGGTGGGACTGCAAAGTGGTGCAACCAATCTGGAAGCAGTATGTAGATTCCTTAGAAAACTTGGAATAGAACTACCATTTGACTCAGCCATCCCACTCCTTAGTCTATACCCAAAGGACTTAAAATTAGCATACTATAGTGATGCAGCCACATCAATGTTCACATCATCTCAATTCACAATAGCTAAACTGTGGAACCAACCTAGATTCTTCAATAGATGAATGAATAAAGAATATATACACAGTGGCATATTACTCATCATTAAAAGAGAATAATTTTATGGCATTTGTAGGTAAATGGATGGAGTTAGAGAATATCGTGCTAAGTGAAATAAGCCAATCCCCAAAAATCAAAGGCTAAATGTTCTCTCTGATAAGTGGATGCTGATTCATAATGGGGGGTATGGGAAGAATGGAGGAACTTTGGGCAAAGGAGAAGAAGGGGAGGGTGCATGAGGACAGGAAAGATAGTGGAATGAGATGAACATCATTACCCTAGGTTCATGTATGACTGCTCATATGGTATGACTCTACATGGTGTACAACCAGGGAAATAAAAAGTTGTGCTCCTTTTGTGTACAATGAATCATGCATTCTGCTGTCATATATAACTAATTAGAACAAATAAAAAAAGAGAAAAACAATTTGTATTGTTGAAATCTATGTTAAAAAGGACAGAGTTTGTAATTGAACTGGAGATTCAACTGGTATATTGATCAAGGCTTCTGCCTTGGTTGCAATCATAAAATGGTCAGTTTGTCTATGTGACTGCACAATTGTCAAAATCTGCATGCATATGTGGAGGCATCATTTTGTTCTGGAAAAATGTATAGTCCTTTGTTTGGTCTGACCTTTTATAGATGAGAAAATCAAAATCTAGATAGAATCATCTCAAACTTGCTAATAGTAGCAATATGTGGGTAGAATGTAACTTATCCCTCTTAGTCTAGTACTATTTGACTGAATGTTTGTAGCCCTTCAAAGTTCCTATGCTAAAATTTTAAGCCCCAGTGTGTTAGCAGTATGAAGTGGGGTCTTTAAGAGGTAATTAGATCATCAAGACTGTGAATGGGATTAGTGAAGTCCATATAAAAGGGACACCAAAGGGCTTCTTTTCCCCCTTCTCCCATGTGTGGACACAGCAAGAAGATAATTATCTATGAATCAGGAAGATAGTGATCCTCATTAGACACTGAGTCTGTTCTTGTGTTTGTTCTAGGACATTCTAGACTCCATAACTCAGAGAAATAAATGTTTGTTGTTTATAAGCCTCTCTACCTATGGTATCCTGCAATAACAGCCAGTAAGGTAGTAGAGGACAATATTTATTAAGTTGGTGAAACACTTCCCATTTAATTTGTGCACATATAAACTTCCAGTCATCTTCACAAAAGTCTCCCTTGAAATGTTGAGGCCCTTTATTGACCTCAAGACATTCTTCACATCACAGCTTATGTGCATTTCCTACCAGGGCCTTGTAGCATAGCAGGAGCTATATTGGTGCATATCATTCTAGACTGCATAGTTTGGATCCAGAACCAGAGAGATCTACTTTGCAATTTTTATATAAGGGTTAGTTATAAAATGCACAGAATGTCTCTTATTATCAAAGATGCCACTAGTAGCTGGGTGTGGTGGCTCATACCAGTAATCCCAGTGACTTGGGAGGCTGAGGCAGGAGGATTCTAAGTTCAAAGCTAGCCTCAGCAAAAGTGAGGTGCTACACAACTCAGTGAGATTGTGTCTCTAAATAAAATACAAAATAGGGCTGGAGATGTGGCTCAGTGGTTGAGTGCCCCTGAGTTCAATCTCCAGTACCCACCTGCCCAAAAAAAGATGCCACTAATTCTATAGCGTATGCCGGATTTTGTAGTCCAAGGTATAGGGCTGATGCTTCCATGGGCTGTACTAGCTGTTTGGGGTTCCACTCAAAGCTCTCAATCTTTATGTTCCTCAGTAAGTGGATTGGAATAGTATGCCCACATATGAAATATGCTGACCCTACAACCCAGTTTTCTTCTTCATAGTAGGAGGAAAAAAGTTCAATAATCCAACCTATAATTTAGGAGAATGTCTAAGCATCCCCTGTACCTCTGGACTGATATACAGGGAACTTGAGTCTTTAGAGTTCATTACCCATACTCCGCAACAGCGTTTTGCATAGGTCAATTCAATTGACATACTATGGATATGGTGGACCAATGTGATATTCTGTGGAATGTCCAGGTGACATTGTGACATTCTTGGCACGGCCAGACGTAAGATGGCAAATGTTGTCCTTCTTATGTGAGTGAGAATTGCTTCTGATCCTCCTTCCTGAAAAGAATGGAAGAGAATGATGCATTTACCAGATTATCTTCTTACAGCCATGCTGATGCTCAAGCAGAAACACCACATTTGACCCAGTGACTATATTTGGGGCTAATCTTTGATGAAATTAGTGGTTTTCCACTATCATCTGCTAGCACCCATCAGATTTTTTGTAGCAGCCAGTTTGGTGAGTTAAACGGGGACATAAAGGTAGCCACCACCTTAGGTCCATAAGAATAGCACTAACCTCTCACATTCTACCTAAGATGCAAAAATCTTTTTGATTCACTTTTTTGGACTGAAAGAGAAATTTGTAAACTTCTCCTTTCCCTTCCCCATTAAAATAGCTGTTTCACCACAGGCCAAGTAGTTTCTACCAACTACTATGCACATTCCTCCAAAATATACATTTGCAGAATGGAGAAATGACCACACACATGTCTCTGTGAATTAAACATGAGACAAAGCTCCATTAGCTGGCTGGCACTTGATACCACCACTCTAATAGGAACCATAATGAGAAGTTAAGTCCTTAACTATCAATGTTAACCCAGAACCTTTGCCAAAGAGTGTTCCAAACATTTGATTATACCTCTTTCCCCAACATAATGGTTACCCATGGAGGCGGATCTTGTTCCTTTCTAACTGGGCACTTCTTCCTATACATTCTTGCTGGGTGCTACAGGGTCCATCCTTATTATAACATGACTTCTCTTTCCATCGCTGAGTTCAAATCTGAGAGAGAGAGAGACCCAAATTTGGAAATTAAGCCTTGTGAAGCAGAGTTGCTGGGGTTGAGCCTTCAGTCTTCTATCAAGACCTGCTGCCCTTATTATAAAGGACTAGGTCTGACTCCACCCTTTAGTTGCTGGAGAAGAGACTTCATATGTTGCTAGTAAGACTCTATTTTGTACGTTTTGTTTTATTTTTTCATTTTCCTTAACATTCACTATCTTTCTCTAATATATCAATAGCACCAGAGCAGCCATTCAAATTCATAATCTTCATGATTTGTTTTTCTCCTTAATTCTGAAATTCTCCTGAGATATTTCATCAACCAGTACATTCATTTGACCTGGCATCCCACTCCAGTCATCACTGCTAAGAACATTAACAATTATACCACTGAAGCACAGTAGGGACTATTAGTACTTACCACTAGTGGCAGGTTCCTCATTGATGGGCAGCTAAACAGGTTTGTCAGTTTCCCACAATATAGGCACTGAGGTGGGGATTTGTATGCAAAAAAAAAAAAAAAGGCTTATGGAGGAAATCTGGACTGTGAGAAAGAGAAATTAAGCTATAATGTGGCATCAACAGACAACTTAGCTGGTCTCATTGGGATCCATAACACTAGGATGCAGAAGGTCAGGGTGTCATGGAATGCAGGATGCTCCAGGGATGGTGTGTAAGAGCAATCTAGGCAGCTCACTTTCTCATGGGCATTTAGTGGGTGAGGCTCCACTGAGAGCCATCAGCAGCCAACAGTTGTAGAGGCTGAGGAAGTGAGAACCTTGCTCCCACCACATAGTGATGCCAGGTATAAAGATCCCTGAGAACACTATAGCAATTCAGGTTCTATTGCGTTTTAAAACCAGTCAATTTATTGAGAAAATGGACTAAAGGCAAAGAACCTGAAACTTATTAAAATAAGATAATATCACACTGGGGTAAAATAAGCAAAATCTCTTTTCAGAGATAGATCTTATTTTTCCAGGTCTATATAAGAATTGTTGTTTAAGTAAAAAAAAAAATGCTTTTGAGCATTAAATAAGTGAGTGATCTTCAGGCCCTGGGGGTAATGGTGAGGAGGAGAGGCTGGTGCTGTCTCTGGTGAGCACATGCTCCCCCAATAGTTCTTTAGAAGTTCCAAATGTGTTTGTCAAGGAGGTCATGACGTTTCTGTAAATGATAAAATTGCATTCTTTCATTTCTGCTTTTACCTTCCTTCTCCTGCCTCCATAAATACTTACCTCTGTGTGAGCTTATTAAAATACTCTCAGTCTGGGCATGGTTGAGCACACTTATAATACCAGCGGCTTGGGAGGCTGAGACAGGAGGATCACGAGTTCAAAGCCAGCCTCAGCAAAAGTGAGGTGCTAAGCAACTCAGTGAGACCCTGTCTCTAAATAAAATACAAAATAGGGCTGGAGATGTGGCTCAGTGGTTGAGTGCCCCTGAGTTCAATCCCCAGTACACTCACACCCCCAAATAGTCTCAGGATCCCTGGCAGATTTTTACCCACTACAGATTGTGGTTAGTCCATGGTGACCATGATTCATTCCTTCCTTCCTTCCTTCTTTCCTTCCTTCCTTCCTTCCTTCCTTCCTTTCTTCCTTCCTTCCTTCCCTCCTTCCCGCCTTCTCACCTTCCCACCTTCCTTTTTTCTCTAGAGTGGACAAACAGAAAATGTAAGAAACAGAAAATGGAGGACATGGAAAATTTATATTCTAGTAATATCTGAACACTCTAAAAAAGTAAGGGTGAACATGTGAGGCCAACCACAGGGAGAGAAAGCTACCAAGCACTCAGTAACAAACCTGTGGCTCTGTCAACTAAAATGTCAGCAAGACTTTCTTTTGCCAACATCTTAAAGATGGGGAGTAGGAATCTGAATTATGTAAACTCCATGGTTTTAATAACTATGGGAGAAAAGCCTCCAGGACATCATTATAAACAGAAATACTTCAAGTCCTACAAATGCATACACATTATACTAATGAGAAAGTGGGTACAGAACTGAGGAGTGTCTTTTGTTTCTCACACACACACACACACACACACACACACCACTTGTGCATTCTCTAGAAGTAATTGAAAGGTCGACAGATAAACCAATACCACTCTAAATAAAACTTCTAAAAAATGCCTGAATTCATAAACATACCACTCTTCGCGTGATAAAATGTACTCTGATAGCAAAGTGCTTAATGTCAGTGTACCTTGGCATTTATTAATTAATAAATACTCATGAAAACAAAAACCCCAATGCAGTAAGTCCTCCTAATGCACAAGTTATAAACTGCCATCCCATAAATAAAGTATGGATCATTGTGCTTTTGTTCCCTGAAGTATTTATTTGATTGATAATCTGAAAATTGGAAGCTGTGGCAACACTAGGCTTGAGTGGCAGCTACATGGGAAAAGGATTTGTCATTTCTTTTCAGTCCTCTTCCTGTGCTGACTTCTTTCCATTCCAATTAGGTACTTGAATTTGCAACCTTAGGAAAATATATCATAATAGCCATTGAGGCATTTACTAAGTGAAAGTTATGAGAAGTCAATGATAAGTTATTCTACTTCTTAGCTAATGCTAAAAATGTAACCAAGAAAAATAAACTAAATAAAAACCTTGCTGTGCGCATTCTCCTATGTAAAACAAAACAAATGACCAATTATCCATACATAATATTTACTAAATTAGGCAATATATTCGGCTAAAGAAGTATAATGCCTGCTGAGTATCCACTTTCTATGACATAAATAAGCTGTACACCAAGCAAAAAAAATTATAATTAGCATTTTTTTCTAAGTAAGGAAAACTTCATAAAGGATTATAGACAAGTCCCTTCAATTTGTGAGATTATTAACTGGGCCTATTAATCACAAGTACTAAAGGAACTGTCATTGGAAATTATAATAGGAACACATTTGTTAGAACAAATTCCAAGAAATACTAGTGAAAACCAATACAATTAATGTAAGACTAGAGAGCTGTACTTAGGGGTGGACTCCAGAAACCTGACCCTGTTGGATTGTGGAGACAAGATAATCTTTGGGGTTGGAACATTCAAAGCAGTTGCTTTTCAAGGCCTGAGTACAGTTAAGCCATTGGTGTTGTGTGTTACAGAGGTGGCATCAGGTTCCTGGCAAGCTGCTCTGGAATGAAGGAAGCAATTACCTCATGACATTTGCCACACCATATGGCAGGTGGAGTTTTCTCAGAATGCCACTCAACATCACCTTAGCATAGGAACTCTTGTAGTAAAGAGTCACCTGAAACACGAAGCTTGTGAAGAAGTTCAAATTCCCATAGATGATTATGTTATCCAAGACCAAAACAAGACGACAACCTGAGAAATCTGTAAGAGCAGAACCAAAAAAGAAATGCCATGGGCAGCCAGACTGGACTAGAAGGTATAGGCCCAGCAAATGTTATACACACAGTATTAACTGATGATGGATCAATATTTACTGAGCTCAGAATGAAGTGGCTCATGATGTGGGATGGAGGTGAAAATGGTTTTCACATCACTTCTGTCTCCTTTATTATTTTCATCAAGAATAAGCATTATTATTATCTGTCATGTATGTATTATGTATGTATGCTTTCTGCTTTTATTTTTCTTTAGAAAGCTTAATGACCATTTAATGAATGAAAGCATGAGTTGATTCTTCCAGCTACCCTGCACAGATCAGAGATGAGAACTTATGATCTTGCTCAAGCTGTCACTGCTAATACCTAGAACAGCTAAAATCAAAATTCAGGTCTGTCTCACTCTAAATGTCTGAATTTTGCATTGTGTTGCTCTGGGCATGAAGCTGATGAAACAATAAAGTTGTAAGTCACCAAAAAACACTCAGAGTAGAAACGCAGTAAGAAGAACAAGTGGCCCCAAAGAACTTCACAAAAGGAGTCTGAACAATGTCTAGGAAATGCAAGTGTCACAAAAGGTAGTGACTCTGACAGAAGGAATCTCAATAAGCTGGACAAGCAGGACTTGACTTAGATACTTACCCTCTGATCTCAGGCATTAAAAATTTGCCTATCACAAGGCATGGTCTCCTATGAGATGTTGGCTTGGTATCTCTGGCTGTTATGTCTACAGAATGGATTATTGTAAAGCAGAGAAGGTCAATTTAAATGAATGAGAGGCTTGGGCAATATGCCTGTGGTCCTGGGTATAGGTCTTCACTGACAGTGGAGGCCCAGATGATTGTGGTGCCTAACATGTAGGGTCTAGATAAAGTGCTCTCTCACTTTATGTAGAGAATGAGCTCACTGAAAGTGGTAGTCCAAGCAGCCAGCACTTTCAATCTTGCCAACTATGCCTAAAGACATTCATCTGTAGCTGACTGTGGGAATCATGAGCTGGGCTGGTGGGGACCCATCTGTCATTATGCCTGCAACTTATTACCACCTCCTACCCCTTGCTTGAAGAATTTTCAAACAGCTTTTCCAACAACAACTCAGCAAACGTGTATATTCACCAGGAGTGGTGACCCTACTTGACCCAACCAGGCAACAATTTGCTCTGCCACATGCTGGTGAAGTCATAACTGCCAAGCACATGAACAATCATGTCCAGCAGGTTAGCCATTAGGCTATGGGTTATAAGAGCTGATCTGCTACCAGTGCTATCTTGCTAATCTTATCCAGTATTAGGATAGATGCAAGAATTTGAAGCTTAGCCAGTGGACTTTGTTTTACAAATCCAGCTGGTTCTCAATTATCCTGTCTAATGAGGCATAGAGCCTGCCTGAGAACAATGACAGATATATGTCAAACTTTTCAGAATAACCAAACAACAGAAAGAGTATGTATCCCTGGATATATAAAGTGGGGACACCTAGACTGCATTTTGAACTTATGTGATACTGATGTTAAACACTGAATTGCAGCCAAAGCAGATGGACTGAACTCCAAAACACCAAGCCGTCTGCCAAAGAACCCAAGCGAACAGATTGCTGTAGCCATATAAATAGGTCAAGTACAACCTTATGCATGCTTCCGGGAAAACTCTGAAATAGATAGGTAGGTAGATAAATAGTAGATAGATATGAGATATACTCACATATGTATAGATATTGACAACTCTGATATATAGCTCTGAAATACATATAGATCTCTATAGATAGATACAGAAAAATAGAGATAAGCAGAAAATGGCACTTCTACATTCAAGTTTTGATCAGACTGGGTTACTGTGGTATGGGTGAGGCTGTTTTTACCAAGATCATTTTAATACAGTAACCAAACCCCTTTGAAAGATGTCCAAATTAGCCTCAAACAACCTGAATTCCACACAAGTGTT
Source organism: Geosciurus inauris (assembly GCA_004024805.1). Classification (NCBI taxonomy): domain Eukaryota; kingdom Metazoa; phylum Chordata; class Mammalia; order Rodentia; family Sciuridae; genus Geosciurus; species Geosciurus inauris. The sequence goes on along the minus strand of PVHX01000857.1, from coordinate 168,299 downwards.
CCTAGAGTTATAGAAAAACTGTTATTTTGACTCTAAAATGTCAGCAAAGTAGAAGGCAACATGTTAAAACAATTCTGGATAAAATTCCAAGCATGGGAACATTTCACTACTTCATCATGGAAATGTGTTGCAATTATAACCACCAAAATCCAGTGTCTTGTATTAGTAAAGTCTGTTCCTAAGGAACATACATTGTTTCCAAATTACTATGGCTTCCTCCACTCTTGTAACCTATTATAATTTTTTCCACAAGGGTTATTAAGTAATTTTGTTTGCTAGAGCTGCCCAGAAAGTATTCCTTCCAAATATTATTCTTTTAAATTTTTATTCAGGGTAGAGCATGTTGAATGCCTCATTGTGAGTTCAGCTTTATTAATCCCATTAAATAATGCAATAACAGGGGATGGTTGGAACTTGGGGCAGATGTATGAGAAAGGTTTCCAGATAGAGAGACAGTGGATCAGTATAGCCTCTCTCAGATGCTGATTTTTGTCTCGGCATCACCCAAAGTAACCCTTGATGGGCATCCATGCCCAGCAGCTTGTCATAAGCCTTGGGTTCTTGCCTTTAAGCCAGCCCCTTGGAGAGCTAAGGCTTATCCAAGTCCCACTTCAGATCTTTAATATGTAACCTTGCAGATGAAAGCACTCCTTTATGGGAAAAGACCTGCTGGCTTAAAGCTCCAACCAGGACTCTCTTTCTATGACTCCTCCCCAACTTCCTGGCCTCTATTTTCCTTACCTTACCTTGTTACAAACCTGGACTTGCTATATGAAAGTGAAAGTGCCAAAGGACCAATCAGAAGAGCCAGTGGGAATCCTATGCACAGCTGAGTAGTAATTTGCCCCGTTATTGCTCATCGTTTCCTAGTATAGAATTGTCTTAAAGGTCAAAATAGTTTAGCATATGGAGAGTTGGCTCTGAGTACAATAATTACAGTGTACCTTGCCTGAGAGATTGGGAGATGAGATGGAAATAAAGATGTCTTGTCCTTCATGATGAACTTTCATTATTTAATGCACAATAAAAAATTGGGCATTTAGTTTATTCTTTTCCTTGGTTTCTCAACCTATAGGTCTATGTGTTTGTTAAATATAGGTTATAGCCTTGTGTCACAAAATAAATTTATTAAACTATAACTGATACTTTTAAACATAGTCATATTTAAAAGGTCAGATGTAAGGACATGTTCTTTCACATATACATCTATCAAATGAGCTTGCTGGACAAAGATGGGCATGTGTTTTTTGTGGTTGTGATTGTTTTGTTTTGTTTTACTTTGGTCTGATGCTAAAGAAAATACAATAAAAATAAAGGTCAAGGTTTTACATCAAGATGAACATATTCAAGTCAGGCATGGCAGTGCATGCATGTAATTCTAGTGGTTTGGGACACTGAGGCAGAAGGATCACAAGTTTGAGGCTAGCCTCAGCAACTTAGTGAGGCCCTAAGTGACATAGCAAGACCTTATCTCACAATAAAAAATAAAAAAGGCTGAGGATGTGGCTCTGTCATTAAGTGACCCTGTGTTCAATCCCTGGTATCAAAAAGAAAGAAAAGAAAAGAAAAAAAAAAGATTCACACATTCAGAGACTCATAGGGGCCAGAGAGGTAACATACATTTATACTCAGGTCAGGTGCCAGTCAGGACAAGGGTATGGGTGCCATGAATAACTAGAGAATACTAGAGAATATATACCCCATCCAAAGGCATGAGCAATATGTTAAAACACAAAAACCACTGTGCAGGTCTAAGAGAATACATTGCCTAGAGTCTTTTGCTTCCTTTGAGGGTATGCTAGATGCCACTTCCTCAGGAAGACCCTGCACAGTATAGGTGAGGACCCTCTGTTGCATGCTGTTCTCACACAACATATGTTCCATTAAACCATTTGTTATAATTTTATCTAATGATCTGTATGACTGTTTAATGATACTACCCACAAAATCAAGTCTGTGCTGCCATGGTCACTTCTGTGGCCCTAGCCCATTACATTGCTCCTGAGACAGAATAGACATAAGGTAACATTAGGGGGAGGTATAAATGGACCCGTTAGGAGGAGGACTAAGGGACACAGTCTCAGTAGTACATAATAAAACTGACATTTTTAGAAATCACTTCATGTTATTCATTCATCTGGCACACACCTCCTGAACACCTGTCAGGCTCTAAGTCTTGTATCACATATTGGAGAGAGAAGCTGGACTATGTGGCAGTCACAGCCCTCATGGAGTTCATATGCTGATTATCTCACACTTTATATATTTAATTTTCACTATTTAAATATTAATGAACAAGACAATCACAATGTCTTTTTTTTTTTCATGTAGGACCAGGGATTGAACTCAGGGGTACTCGACCACTGAGCCACATCCCCAGCCCTATTTTGTGTTTTTATCAGAGACAGGGTCTCACTGAGTTGCTTAGTGCCTCGGCATTGCTGAGGCTGGCTTTGAACTTGCGATTCTCATGACTCAGCCTCCCAAAGTGCTGGGATTATAGGTGTGCGCCACTGTGCCCGGCTCACAATATCTTTTTAAAATCTATTTATTTATTTTTTTAAAACAGAAGAATGCATTTCAAGTCATAGCACACATATGGAACACAATTTTCCATTTATCAGGTTGTAAACAAGATAGAGTCACACCATTGGTGTCTTCATACCTGTACCTAGGGTAGTGATGTCCATCTCCTTCCACCATCTTTCCTACTCCCATGCCCCCTCCCTTCCCCTACCTCCCCTTTGCCCTATCCAAAGTTCCTCTGTTTCTCTCATGCTCCTCACCCCCACCCCCATTATAGTCAGCATCCACTTATCAGAGAAAACATTCAGACTTTAGTTCTTTGGAAATGGCTTACTTTGCTTAGCATGATGTTCTTCAAGTCTATCCATTTACCTGAAAGTGCTATGATTTTATTCTCTTTTATTGCTGAGTAATATTCCATGGTGTATATATACCATAGTTTCTTTATCCATTCATCTATTGAAGGGCATCTAGGTTGCTTCCACAGTATAGCAATTGTAAATTGTGCTGCTATAAACATTGAAGTGGCTGCATTATTGTAGTATGTGGTTTTTAAGTCTTTAGGGTATAGGTCAAGGAGTGGGATAGGTGGGTCAAATGGTGGTTCCATTTTAAGTTTTCTAAGGAATCTCCATACTGCTTTCCAGGTTGGTTGCATCAATTTGCAGCCCCACCAGCAATGTTTGAGTGTGACTTTTCCCCCATATCCTTGCCAGCACTTATTGTTGTTTGTATTCTTAATAACTGCCTTTCTGACTGGCGTGAGATGAAATCCCAGAGTAGTTTTTTGATTTGCATTTCTCTAATTGCTAGAAATGTTGAACATTTCTTCATGTATTTGTTGATCGATTTTATATCTCCTGAGAAGATTCTGTTCAGCTCCTTAGCCCATTTATTGATTGGGTTGCTTGTTTTTTTGGTGTTAAGTTTTTAAGTTTCATATATCTTGGAGATTAGTGCTCTATTTGATGTGCATGTGGCAAAAATTGAAGAAAACATTAGAAGATGCAAAGATCTTCCATGTTCTTAGATAGGCAGAATCAATATTGTCAAAATGGCCATTCTACCCAAAGTGCTATGTGGATTCAATGTGATCCCACTTAAAATCCCAACATCATTCCTTATAGAAATAGAAAAAGCAATCATGAAATTCATTTGGAAAATTAAAAGACCCAGAATAGCCAAAATAATCCTTAGTAAGAAGAATGAAGCAGGAGGCATCACAATACTAGAACTTAAACTATACTACAAAGCTATAGTAACAAAAATGGCATGGTATTGGCACCAAAATAGACATGTAGACCAATGGTACAGAATAGAAGACACAGAGACAAACCCACATAAATACAGTTATCTCATATAGACAAAGGTGCCAAAAACTGGAGAAAAGATAGCCTCTTCAACAAATGATGCTGGGAAAACTGGAAATCCATATGAAGCAAAATGAAACTAAACCCCTTTCTCTCATCATACACAAAAATCAACTTGAAGTGGATCAAGGACCTAGGAATTAGACCAGAGACCCTGCGCCTACCTGAGGAAGAAGTAGTCCCAAATCTTCATCACGTTGGATTAGTCCCCAACTTCCTTAACAAGACCCCTAAAGCCCAAGAAGTAAAAGCAAGTATCAACAATTGGGATAGAGACAAACTAAAAAGCTTCTCAGCAAAAGAAACAATCAATGAGGTGAACACAATGTCTTTTTTAAATGGAAAAAAGCATAGTTTCCAAAAGAATGTATACTTTGTGCCAAATAGTTTATTCTGATTCTGGTTATCATCTTCACACATATGACTCTGGCTATCACGGTATTTTTCATTGACATAATCTGATGGAATTCAGAGAAAATAAAAGCAATGAAAGTAGAATCATGCTTGTGTATCTGCAAAATCAAAAGAAAATAACAGGTTGATGTAGAATTATGGAAACATCAGTGCCTTTGCATTAAGAGTATTAGGCTCTAACTCTCTTTTACCTTTTAAAAATTCACCTGGGAATGAGCCAATTATGAGATACATTTGCTTTCCTATTATGAGATACATTTGGCTTCTGGAATAGGAAAATAAAAGCTGAAAGCAGAAATGGAAAATGGAAGTATATGGCTACCACAAATATTTTGAACATGCCTCTTGGTGGATTCTAAGAGAAGCAAGGAAATATGAGGTGAAAGATGGACTCAGATTATTTGTCCTTGGCCTTACAAAGGATATGGGGGTAGAAATAAGTTTGATCTTAATTCTAATTTTTTATTTTCTAAGGAATGTTGGAAAAATTGAATAAATAATCTAACAATCAATTTCTTTCTTTGCAAAATGAGAATAACAATACCTACATTATAGTGATGATTACAGATAGCATATTTAAATACGCAGTATATTATGTAAAACAGCATTAAATAAGTGAAAGCACATTTAGAGCTGTGAATAAGTGAAAGCACATAACAAAGAAGAAATATCTCAAATCAGTAACCTAATCATCCACCTTAAATTACTGAGTAAAAGATACTTACACAAGTAGAAAAAATAAAATAATAAAGATTTGAGGGAAAATTAATGAAATAAAGAATATATAAAAGAGGAAATCAGCAAAATTTAACAGTTGTTATTTGAACAAAGAAAATTGACAAACCCTTTAATTAGGTTAACCAAGAAAAACAGAGAGAAGACTCAAATTACCAAAATTATTACCAGCTTAACATAAATGGAAATGATTATCAGAGGGTACTACAAATAATCATTGTTGATAAAGTAGACAACTCCAATGAAATGGGACAAATTCCCAGACAAGCACAACTATATAAATAGACTCAAGAAGAAATGGACATTCTGTATAGATCTATAACAAGAAAAGAGAGTAATATGAGGGCTGGGGTTGTAGTTCAGTGGTAGAGTGCTTGCCTTGCATGTGTGAGGCGCTGGGTTCAATCCTCACCACCACATAAAATAAATAAATAAATGTATTGTGTTCATCTACAACTAAAAAAATCTTTTTTAAAAAAAGAGAATAATATGAAAATCTAGTCCCAGTTGTCTTCACTGGTGAGTTCTAACAAATATTTTAAGAATAATTAGTGATTTTTTCATAAACTCTTCCAAATAATAGAAGACAAGAGAACACATCCCAAATCATCTTATAACCAGTATACTGAGAGAAAAACTAGGCAAAGTAAGCTATCTATCTATCTATCTATCTATCTATCTATCTATCTATCTATCTATACCAATATCTTTTATAAATATAGACAAAGTTATCATTAAAAATACTAGCTATCTGAATCCAATAATATGTTTAAAATATCACCCCATCCCCCTCCATGCCAAGGGGGATTTGTCCTAGAAATCTAGGTAAATATGGCAGTAAAAGCATTGTATAAAATCCAACACTGCTTCATTATAAAAACATTTAATAAACTAAGAATAGAAGGACACATCCTTACCTTGGTGAGGGGGGCCATTTGTGAAAAACCTCAACTAACATACTTTTGATGCACATGACACAGTCTGAGAAAATGATATAACTAACATGTAACTACAGAAAATGATAAAACTTTTTTGAAATATCATTTATGAATAATAAATGTGTTCAATAATAATGCAGAATACAAGATCCATATGTACAAACTAAATTGTATTTCTATATATTTGCTGTGCAAAAAATAAAACTAAGAAAATTATCTTGGACAACAGCATTGAAAAGAAAAAAAAACTTAGGAATAAAGTAAACAAAAGAAACACAAGACTTGAGCATTGTAGTCTTAAATCATTGTTGGAATAAGTTTTAAAATATCCAAGTAAGTGAAAAGACATCCCATGACTGTGAACTGAAAGATAATGTTATTAGGATGGCATCAAGTGGGAAAAAATATTCTTAAGTCATAGCTGACAAGAGAGTTCTGCCTAGAATATACAGAAAACTCTTTTAAATCAGTAACACAGTATCATTATATTCAGGAAAATGCAAATCAAACTATAGTGGGATGACATTTGGTACCTATAAGGATGGCTATAGTAGTAGTAGTAGTAATAAAAGTAATAATAATAATGCATAAATAACAAATGTGACAAGGATGTGGAGAAATTGCAATCTTCAACTGCTGGTGGGATTTTAAGATGGTGCAGTAAAGAAAACAATTCAGAGCATGAAGGAAGATTCTATAGAAGGGGAGAAATCTTTGACAGCTATTCTTTTTAACAGAGGATTAACATATAGAATACATAAAGGACTCAACAAATGCAATACAAAAACAACAAATAATACAATCAATAAATGGGTAAATGAACTAAACATATTTATCAAAGGAAGAAATATCAATATCCTGAGCATCAAAATACACTAAGATTTCATCTCACTCCAGTTAAAATGGTACTCATCAAGAGTACACATAACAATAATTGTGGGTGAAGTACTTGGGAAATGAAAGTTATTAAACTATTCTATGTTCACATATGAATGTAAATGTGGGGAGGTACATTTATACATTTTTGATGGGACTGCAAATCAGTGCAACCACTATGGAAAGCAGTACAGAGATTCTGCAGAAGACTAGAAATGGAACAACCACATGACCCAGCTATCACACTCCTTGATATTTATCCAAAATAACTAAAATCAGTGTATTATAGGGATACATGAATATCAATGTTTATAGCAGTGAAATCCACAATAGCCAAGTTATGGAACCAGCTTAAGTGTCAATCAACAAACAGATACAGAAAATGTGGTATATATTGACAATGAAGTTTTATGCAGTCATAAAGATGATGAAATTTTGTCATTTTTCTGGTAAAGGGATGGAACTGAAGGACATTATGTTAAGAGAAATATACCAGACTCATAAATAAAAGGGTTGAATGTTTTATTTCCTGTGCAGAAGCTGGGGGGGAGGGGTGGCATAAAAAAGGCAGGAGATTTATGAAAATAGAAGGAAGACCAATAGTGTAGAGGAAGGTGATTGAGAGGGATGAAGAAGAGAAGGGCATAGGGAAGCACTTGGGAAATGAAATTTATCAAACTATGCCATGTTCATGTATGAATATATCACAATCCTGTATGTGTGTATGTATATATGTGTGTACATATATATTTATAATATATCTAATATAAAATTATAAGGAAGAGAGGGAAGGAAAAGGGTATTGGGAATTAAACTGATCAAATTATGTGCATGTACATATATAGTATAATGATTCCTGCTCTTATGTGTAATTTGGAAAATAGCCTGCCAGTTTTTTAAAAATTTAAATATTGAGCTAACATGTGACCCAGCTTCTACTCCTAGATATACCCAAATTTCACTTCTAAGTATGTACCCAAGAGAACAAAGCCACATTTGCTTAAAAAATATGCATGCATAAATGTGCATAGAAACATTATTCGAAATAGGGCAAGATTAAGGAATGTAAATTGCTTATCAGGTAATAAATGGATAAGGAAAATGTGATATATTCATGCAAAGGAGTATTATTAGGCAATAAAAAAAGCAAAGTGCATTTGTTGCATTGTGAATGATTCTTGAAAATATTAGACCAATAAAAGAAACAGATGCAAAAGATTACAAATCACATAATTCCATTTATATTCCATGTGCAGAATGGGCAAATGTATAGAGTCAGAAGTAATGATTCCCTCGGTCTGAAAGGGTTGGAGGATGGAGAAGTGATGACTTTAAGCATCTTTTTGTAGTAATTAAAATGTTTTCAATTTGATTCTGGTAATGATTGAATACAACTCTGAGTACATTGAAACCATTAAATTGTATCCTTTGGATGAATTGTACAGGATATGAATTATATCTCAATAAAGCTATTGTAAAAATAAATTCACATATACTTCCAACCTAAATTCTGGATGTGCCTCTTAAAGAATCACTTATATATGTCCACCATAACTTGGGTAGAAAGATATATACTTTTGTTACTTTTTAAAAGTCCATCAATGGAGAGTATAAATAATTCATCATAAGTCCTTACCATAAAATACTCTACTTCCATTGAAGAATGTATTGAATCCTTTATTATTAACAGAGAAAAATCTCCAACATTGTAAAATTAAGAAAAGCAAGTTTGTTAGGAAATATGTATGATCATGTTCATGAAAAAATATATTTTCATATGCATATGTGTATGTAAATACAGAAAAAGGACAAGTAAATGCTCATCAAACTATTCGCAGCAGTTTCTTTGGGAACCACGTAGTCAGTATGTGGATAGGGGAACCTTCACCTTTCAACTTCTTTACTATTTGTATATTTCCAGCAAGAAATTATTTGTATATTACCAGTGTAAGACAAAAACAAAGAGGAAAGTTAGATGATGCAAAACCCCAATGGATTAACCAATGGATTAGTGCAGACTTACTTGATGGCTACCCTCAGAGCAGAATTTCATTCTAGGTGACATTTATTTTATCAAAGAAAGGAGGTGGCATGCTTTTGACAAATTATCTGCATGCTCTGGCCTTGGTATTTTCTATTTCTTTTGTTTGGGATACTTTTCTGCAAATACACACATCCAGCTCTTCTCCCTCCTTTGATGTTTGTTCAAATATTTTCTTCTCCATCAGGTCTTGCGTGCCCACCTGCTCAAACTGAGTATTCATCCCCCACCATTTCTATTTAATTTTCCTCCAGAGCCCTTTCAGCCATCTGACACCTACAGCACCAGTTATCGATTTGTCTGACGTCCATCTTCTCTCACTATGAGTGAACTGTGTGAAGTAGGACATTTGTGAACGGCTTCACAGCTGTAATCCTGGACCTAGACTGATATCTGGCACATAATATGTGCTCAACAAGTTTTGGTTGGACTAATGAACAAATGATTTAATAATGGCATTTGAATCAAGAGCTATTGGCACAGCTGGGATGAGAAAAATCAACATTCTCTGAATTCTCATCATCACATTTTTTTCCATTGAGTGAAATCATTAAAAATCTAGACAAAGGTGCTCAAGAAGGTTTCCAAATTTTTATCAGTTGGCCAAAACCATTTGTTCTAACTCATTGGCTATTCATGATATAGACACACAAAGAGGAGAAACTTGAGGGTAGAAATGCCATTTCTCTTTGTCCCTGCCTCTAGTTAAACCATTCATGAAATCACAAATAATGTAGGAATATGAGAGTTAATTTGCAGTTCAGTGGAGCATCGTGTCTTCCACATAAGCTTGGGCGGGAGGTCAGAATAACTTTTCCTCTGCAATAAGCTGATTTTCCCATCCATTAATATTTCCTGCCTAGGAAGTGAGCCCTTAGTAAATACACATTTCTTTTTATCCTCACTATTTTTGGATATATCTGAACATAAAAATGCTACCTTCAACTTAAGTCCAGCAAGTCAAAATAAAGTACAGCCGTGAGGTGAGTTCCCTTGATCCACGTGAGCAAACTAAGCTTGAAGGCAGAAAGTGTTAAGCTGGTTTTGGCAGCAAACTGTTTTATTTTTTAATTTAATTTTATTTATTTTACTTTGTTTTATGGTTAAAAGAAGTATGTTTAGAATTGCCCAGCTGGACTCAATTTAGATGATCCAAAGTTTGTTGGCAACATTCAAAGAATCATAGTAAGGAACCACCTGAACATATACCACCTTCTCTCTGTCAAGCCTTATCAAGTGTTGACCTGGGCACATCAATGACACAGAGGTTTTCTGCAGCCCGTTTGATCACATCCTTGTTGACCTTGACATCCACGATGAACACGAGTGTGCTGTCTTCTAACTTTTTCATGGCTGAGTTAGTGGTCCCGGGAAACAGGATGAAGGCTTAGTGAGCAAGCTTGTTTCTCTGGGGCAAGTGGCATTCTTTCCAGGGTATCTGGGCTACCTTCAGAGATACAGTGTTTTGGTTCACAAGAAGATGGATAAAGGGAGAACTTTGTGTGTGGGGAGGGGGACACCTTTCACTACTGCCTTTTTCACCTTCAAATTCTTTGCCTCATCTCTGTCCTTGGGAGGGACAGGGCTTCTTTCTTCTTTCTTCTTCTTTGTGGACCATTCTGGTGAAAAGCTGTATTTTAAAAATTTAAGTCCTTTGCCCATGAAATATATATATATGAATATATATCTGAATATATCCTGTAGAACTGGCTTCAAAATACCAAACACAGAGAAGGAAGAAAACGTTAAAGAAGATTGACAGCAAAAACAAAGAAAGGAAGAGCACCCATGGATGAGATGTGAAAGTGCTCACTGAATGAGAGCCGGACAAACTTCTCCAAAGATCCATATGGATTTCATAACCACAGAAAAGGACACAGAGTCCTAAAACCAGGAGGCACTGTTTTGGTCTTGCACATTTCTTCCACATCTTTTAAGATGCACTGATTTAGTTATTCAAATAAAGGGTGAAGATCTGTCTCATCATTGTTTAAAACTCCACAGAGACTCTAAATTGTTTAGAAAAGCAAACCATTCTTCTTACCTTAGAGAACTAAGCTCTTCGAATCTCATCTAAATGTGTCTTGTTTCAATTCAAATTTGATGCCTCTTCAGTAGAGTTCAGAATAGAGAGAGACTGAAGCTCCTTGGGAAAACTGAAGTTTCTCACTGTTCTCACAGTTCCACAGTGGGTTGGGGGTGGCTGCACATAGTGTGCTTTATGTTGCAATGCAAAACACCATGTTCTGTAAACATTTCTAGGAACTATTATAAAGTACTAAAGCTGCTGTGCCCATCAGATCCTAGGTAAGCTGAACACGCCTCACCCTATCCTAACAGAGAACGTGTTGCCAATAGCTCTAGCTATTAAGATGACAGAGCAATGTTCCTAAATTGGTTGGGTGGTGAGCAGGGGCCTCTTAAATTAGTTTTAACTGACAGGTTTTAGAAGTGAGGTTGGCTAGGGTCTGTCTGGCTGGTAGATACAATGCATTGCTCTGCCCTGTCTGATTACTCAGGAATCTTGAACTGTGTGCCTGGGTGGGGTGAGGGCGGAGCAGCTAAAAAATCTGCAGTCAGAATAGGAGCAGGGATTACAAACTCCTTGGTCAGCTGTATGGAGCCATGTTTAAGAAACGGTGCATGTTTCTTAAAGTCAAACAACCAGGACAGGTTTGGAGAGGTTGCCTGTTGTTTGAGTTGCTTCATCCTTAGGCTTTGTACAAATTTGAAAACAACAAAGAAATTGGTGTTTTTCTTTCATCTCTCTCATTCCATTCTTATTTTGTTAGATTTCACTATGTCAGCTGAATGGAAGAAATACAATGTTCATGAGTTATATTTCCATAAGCATATATTATTACTCATATGACAAAGCATTAATTATTCCAGTAAAATAATGATGTAATATTAAACAAAATGAAGTTATAGGATTGACACTACCAATGGTAATATAAGGATCATTTGTGATTTCTATTACTGAAGTGGTTTGTATCAAACTCCTTATCCAAAACTTCAGGGATAATTAAAATTCATTGACTACACAAGTGTCTCATGAAATGTGTTAATGAGATTGTTTTCTGATATGCAAAAATGTCCTGACATGGTTTTTAAATGCATGCTGCACACCCCCAACCCATTATACCAAATGCAACTATTTCTCTTTGTCTATCAGTCGAGGCTGAGTAGACAGCATTAGGCTGAACTGCATAATTCTTACTTCATTTTCATGTCTGATACCACAGTAATGTTGTGAGGCATTGACTTAGCAACAGGAGTAAATGTTTGTTTTAAACGTGATTTCTTTTCTTCAGCCTCTTTGGAAATACGCCTGCATGAGCAAACTCCTTCAGTTTCTTCAGAAAAATGAGCATGTGTTTGTACACACACACACCCCTCTGCTTATTTTCTCTTCCTCCTGGTGATGATTTTGATGGGGTGAGAGTTTGTGCTGGCAAAATTCCAAAGCATGGACAAATTGGGTTGCACATTTATTAATGCAAAAGTGAATATGTCACTAAAATATTGTGTGGAGTATAATTTGTGCCCACTCAAGCTTTATATGAGTTTTCTAGGGGTACTGTAAGAAAGTACCACAAATTGGATGCCTTAAACAACAGAAATTCATTGTTTAACCATTCCAAAGTCCAGAAGTCCAAGATCAAGGTGTTGGCAGGGTTGGTACCTTCTGAGGGTGGTATGGAGAATCCGTTTCATGCCCCTTTCTCAGCATCTGATGGCAGTCCTTGGCTTTCTTTCATTTTTGTAAATCTCTTATTTGCACACTGCATTTCTCTGTGTGTGTGCTCGTGTCCAAATTTTACCTTTTTGAAAGGACACCAGTCATATTGCATTAGGGGTCCATCCTATTCCCATATAACCTTATCTCAAATTAGTTAACTTTATCTACAATGACTCTATTTACAAATAAACTTCCATTCTCAGATAATTTCTGAGATAATTGGGATTGAAATATTTGGGATTAGGATTGGGATTAGAACATAATTCAACCTGTAACAAGCTCCAATAAATGATAGACTCTGTATTCAATATATATACATATATTTAGACATGAATATTGAATTGAAATATATGTATATATGTTGAATATGTATGTACATATATATACATATATTCATATACACGTGTGTCCATAATATATATATATTGAATTGTATGCTAAAAAATGACAAAATAACAAAGTTGGTCTTTAAGATTAGCATGGCATTTGCTTCTCAACTCCTTTTAACTCCCTGCCCAGGACTCTTGTGTCTTCCTTGCCAAGAATTAGGAGGAGCAGTTATAACTAATGGAGTGAACTTTACTGTCTATATAAATTTGGTCCATTCTTTCCTAGTACAAAATATAAAAAGGGCCTTATCACTGAAGTCTCAGTGACTGTAGTCATTACTTCCTTTACTACTTCTATTAACTATGGTAAATATAAGAAAGGATGTATTTCATTATAGGAACACAGAATTGCCTTGGAAATTTGAAACTCAGTGCTTTTAAGCTATTTTCTAGAACCTGAAGAACAATGTAACAGGATAGTGAGTTGGGTTGTCATATTGGGAAGGCCCGACTAATGACAGGCTCATTAATATTATAAGACGCATAGATTCTAGAATCCAGAAGTTAGAACTAGATGCTCAAGAAGTAGTAGGAAAGGAAGCATATTTATTTGAGGTACAGAAGACAGGTCCAGACTAGCAGTATAATACAGTGTCTGGAAGGACTGGCAATAGCTAGCAGGTGGCATGCCAGGCTTACACAAACCTTGGGAGGCCCAACTTGAGGTCACAAGGGTCTGTGGCAGAGCTTGGCTTTGGGGGGAAGCTAAGAGCAGATGGTGATCAGAAACACAGGTGAACTGTTGGAATCTGAGAAGTCAGACTCAAACCTTTTAGGATTTTGTTCTCAAATATGCTATAACAAATTTTACTTCTCAATATGTTGGAAGTATTCTCTGTTGGAGTCTTATTGTTTCTACAGTGTTCCAACTCTATCTCCTATTGTGCCTTTACTAAGCCTATACACTTTGCACTTCAGAGAAGGAATGGTGATCAGAACAGAAGCAGATAAAGTGGGATGGTAGGATGGACAGCTGATTGGAGGGCATGGAGGACGGAATGGAAGATAACTAGTCTTTCCATGATGAGAAGAGGATAAAAAGGGGGCCTCTGGACTGCAGCAGTGTGATCCTCTCGGTCCTGACTCTTTGCCACCCAAACTCACTCTGGAATCACTTCCCCTAGCTCCTTCTCTTTCAACATCATTCATACTCTGATGACTCTTCAGTTTGTATCTTCTAGACTGGCTTCTCTCCTGAGCTACAGATGCATGTTTCTAATGCCTGCTGGAGCTCTCCATGTGTTCCTCTCAAACAAATAGGTCCTCTGCAAAGTAGCCAGACAGATTTTCTAAAAATGTAAGGTAGATCATGCCACTTCCTCACTTAAAGCCCTCCAGTGACTTTCCAGTATACTGAAAATATCTCCACATTTCTTATTGTGGTCTTCGAGGCCCTATAAAGTCTTCCTCTGAGGCTTACTGCTGTTGCTTCCGAGGTCTTTTGCTGTGCTCCAGCCACACTACCTCACCATAGGTTTGTATGTTGAGCAAGCTGAGCTAGCAAGTTTTTCTCTGTCTGTGAACTTGTAGTTCATTCTTTCTGTGCAATCATCCATCAGGTCTTCACTTCTTGTCATTCATGCCCCAGTCAACAGGTCACCTCCTGCTCGGAGTAGCCCTCCCTGAATGCACAATATAAAGATGCAAAGTAGCCTCCATATACCCACTTGGTCACTCTCACATGAAAGTGGTTAACTTTTTTCCCAGTATGTACTCCTGTCTGAAATTAATTTTGCCTATTTGTTTACATCTATTCTGCCTATGTCTACTTCCAACAATTCTTCAAAAACAACTCAAGGAGAATAGGAACAATGGAGTTTTTATTTATTTATTTGTTTCTTTATTGTGCTCAGTATGGCAATTCTAATACTTAACGTATCACCAGATACATAGCAGTTACTCAGTAAACACTTATTGAATAAGTGAGTTAAAATGGGCCTGGAATTCAATCATTTCTTACCACCTCCACTGCTACTGTTCTGGTATAAGCCACCATCTGCTCTTGTCTCAAAGACTGAAATAACCTCCTACTTGATTTTCTTCTTCTGCCTTTGCCTTCCTCAGTCTATTTTCAATATAACAGTATGAACTCACCAAAAAGGAAGTAACTACTTCTCTGCTCCACATTTCCAATGGTTCTAATCTCAGAAAGAAAGCCAGAGTCCTCACTACCTCCTGCTCCTTTGCTACCTCTCTGACCTCATCACCTGCTCTTCCTCCCTTCTTCACTGTGATCCATCTGCACTGACCTCTTAATGTTCCTTGAAGGCACCAGGTATATTCAGGCCTCAGATATTTTGCACGTGCTGTTGTCCTTCTTCATTCAAGTCTTAACTGAAATCTCATTTTTCCAGAAAGTACTTCATAGCCCATCATAGTATAATTATCCAACACAAGCCCTGATCTTAAAGAAAAGAAAACACTGTCAGGAGAGATTCCAACATTTAGCTCAATTTTGCCTCATCAGAACTCCTGGTATACATTATTCAGCATTAGAATTCAGACTTAGTCTTTAAATGATAAGTCCAATCTATGCAATATATAGAGTATATTTTAAAATATGTGTCTGGAGAAAAACCCTGGAAACCATTGACTTAGTCTTTACTGACATAATTATCCATCTAGGGAAAAGAAGTTTATTAAACTTAGTTCTAGAGACTGCAAGTCCAAGATCAGATGTCCCCATGTTTTGGACCTCTGGAGAAGACTGGGTGGATGGTGCCATAGTGGCGTTATGAGCAAGAAACAGGTCATATATTGAGGTCACATGGAAGATGTGAAGCCAGAGAGAGGGTAGGAGCCAAACTTTCTCTTCTGTAATAACTCTTTGGTGGAAACCAGGATCCTTCAAGAACCACATCAGTTTCTTCCAAGGGCTTTGCCTCTAGAGACCTAATTACCTTGCACTGGGCTTTGTCTCTTACAGGTTCCACATTGCTCAATGTCACAAGACTGGGCACCAAATTCCCAGCACACAAGCCCTGGGGAATACTTCAAACCATATTCAAACCATACTTCTCAATCACAAGGCAAAAAAAAAAAAAAAATACTCCAACAAATTTAAATTAGAGTATGAGGAAACACAAAATATACTTAATTCATGTATTCTATATCTTAATTTAAGCCCCAAATAGAGATGTGGGTTTTATTATATGTTCATGGAAATTTTGCAGTGAGTGCTTGTGAAATGACTCAAGTCACTCACAGGGATGTTGGATGAAGAAAAACACTTGCTAAAAACACACACTAGGGCATCAAGAATACTGCTTTGGAGTCATTCCACTGGCCTTGTGCTGCTTTTCCCAGTGCATGACTAGGTGGACTAAATAAGAAAGTAATCTCAGACCTGGTATACAAACTTTATCAAACTCTTCAAAATTTGAGACATTTAAAGAAGCAAATTCAGGACTTTCTGATTTTTAAATAATGCAAATTAAATTACTTGAGCTTTGCCTTGGTCTTTCTCACAAATGCATAAAATGTAAAAATGCTTTTTAATGTTTAAAAAGCATAGTTTAAGTAGCATAAAAAATTTGAAAGATCCTCAATTGGCAGATAACCTGAAAAACAGAGTATAGTTTCATGAGGCCTAGTGATGCTTCCATGGTCCCTTAACCCAGGGTGGGTGTGTTGGTGGAACTGGTGGGAGTTCAAGTGTCCTAAGAGCTTTTATTTCAAATTCCTCAGGGTAGCAGGGAAAATCTTATAAAGGAGAGTTAAAAACCTTGATGAAATTATCTTCAATAAAAGGTTGGACTGAAAAATATATGTCCTTGTTAAAGGAAGGTAACAGGATATCTTTCTCTGCTCTACCTGAGTGCCCAAAGAATGTATTGTATTCTCTGAGTCTATTTCATGCACGAATGTGAGGTTCAAATTTACACTACCCTCAAATTCCAGGTTCAGGAATCTCCAAACTGAGAAATGAACATCAATGTGCTTCAGTATTTGTGATTATCCTGGGAACCTGCTAGACATAATGATAACACAGGTGCCAATGATTTCCATACATAAGTATCTCTGAAATTGAGTTTTCTCAAATAATACAGATAGGGTGAGACACTGAAGACAATGGGTAACAGCATTGGAAGAACAACATTTTTATAATAGAGCACACTCTAATAGATAATATTAAATTATGCTCAAAATGATTAAAGATAGTAAATAGAATCAAAACTGTAAGAAATACACAAGAAACAAACCCAAGTAGATAAAAATAAATCAGATAGAACTTTTAAAATTAAGCAACAAATCAATAGCATGTAGAGAATATCAAAACAGCTGAAGCAACAATTTTGAATTAGAATACATATCTGAGGAAATTAAGTACAATGCAGCAGAGGAAGATAAAGAAATTGAAAAAATGAGAGATGTAGTGACATGAAGGGGCACATGAGATCTACTATAAGTTCAAGATGTAAAGGAGAAAGAATGATGAAGAGTCAGAGAGAAGATGATGGCTGAGAATTTTATAGAATTAATGCAAGACATGAATCCTTAGATCCAAGAATTAAAAGTCTAAGTAAGATAAACTATTGATAATGGACTTTTCATGGAAATAATAGAAGCCAGGGTTCAAATGAATAGTGTCTTTGCAATGCTGAGAAAAAATTACTATCAACCTACAATTATATTCTAGATTTACCATGAAACAAGAGTAAAAGCATAATAAGAAGAATTTTAGACAAAAAGGACATAGCAACTTACCACCCACAAATCCTCACTAAAACAATTATTAAAAGATTTACCTCAGAAAGAAGGAAATTGAACCCAGAAAGAAAAAGAGAATTTCCAAAAGCAATAATGGGCAAAACAATTGGCAAACATAGGATAAACCTAAACACATGTTAATACAAAAAATGAAAATAATTATGAACAATGTGGAGTCCATAAAACTTGAAATAAAAATCTTAGAAAACTGGCATATAGAAGAGGATAATCAGAGTTAAAATTCCTAAAGTCTGTATAACATTTGAAAATGTTTGAAAATTGAAAATATAAAGGTATCAATTACAAATATAATAGTTTTACAAATAATTACAAATCTAATACTTTTTTTGGAAAATGTTACAGGAGGAGGGTAAGCCAAAAACAAAACAGTAAAGTGCTGAAGGAAATTATCCAACTTAGAGGACTCATGGTATCTGACTTCAAGACTTACTAAGCAACACTTATAAAGAGAGTGTGGTACTGATGAAAGGATAGACAAAGAGATTAATGGATCAGGATGGAGGGGCCAGAAGGAGACCTACAGAAATGGAGAAAGGATAATCTTCTCAGAACATGGTGCTGGATATGAATAAGTAGACACTCATATGCACAAAAATTAATCTACATGTGGACTTCACAACTTCCATACAAATGAACTCAGAGTGGATCAAACAGATAAATATAAAATGAAAAACTATAAGACTTCTAGAAGAAAACTTGGAAGAAAAATTGTGAACTTGAGTTTGATGATGAGCTTTTAGCTGCAACACTAAAGGCATGACCATGAGAGAGAAAAAAAATTGACAAGTAAAACTCTATTGAAATTAAAAATTTCTGCTTTATAAAAGACATTGTTTAGGGGATGAAAATACAGACCATAAACTGGAAGAAAATATTTGCAAAATATATATTTGCACAACTTATATCCAAAACTTTCAATGACACTTAACAATAAGAAAACAGCACAGTTTACAAGTAGGTAAAAGATCTGAACAGACACTTCACGAAAAAAGCTGTACATTTACATATGCTCATATGTATATATTTTGTGTGTGATCAGTGTTATCTATCAGCAGAGAGTGCAAATGAAAACAACAATGAGGTACCAAGCACACACATTAGAAGGGTTAAAATTTTTTAAAAATGAAAAATTGTCAGTACTAATTGATGGAGAAAATTCAGAGCACCAAGAACTGTCATTCATTTCTAGTGGAAATGCAAAATGATACAGCCATGTTGGAAGACAGTTTGGGAGAATTTTTCAAAGCTAAGCACAGTTTTACCATATAATACAGCAAATGTGCTCCTAGGGATTCATCCAATTGATTTGAAAAGTACATCCATGCAAAAACCTGCACATGAATGTTTATAGGAGCTTTATTTATAATCCCTCAAAACTAGAAGCAACCAAGATGTCCTTCAGTGGTTGAATGGGTAACTAGGCACAAAACAGAATATTATTTAGCAAAGAGAAGAGAGAAAGAGAATATGTCTGAAAAGGATAAGAATTGGATGATTCCAATTATATGACACACTGGGAAAGATCAAACTACAGAGAAAGTAAAATGATCAGTGGTTTCAGGGAGTTCGGTAGGTGATAGGGAATAATTAACAAGTGAAGCACAGAGAATATTTTTTGGTGGTTCAACTACTCTGTATTCTATACTTAAGGGTGTATACTTGCACTAGGTATTTGTTCTAAACTCATAGAACTTCACAAACCAAGAAAAAAAGACTGAATATATGCAATTTGAAAAAAAAGTCATTTAGAAGAACAGGACCTTCCAGGATGGGATTCAGAATGTGACTGAAAATCTCACTGTATTATAAATGTATACATCAACTTCACCTAAGAGTATGGGGGATAAAGGAACAAATTTAAGTGACTTTGAAAGTGACTGGAAACTATAAACCTACAGGCTGAAGAACTGAACAGAATTACTTCACTCTAGTTGATAAAGTTATCCCCATGAGAATATGGATTAACACTTCTGATATTGTTGACATATATCCTGGATGGTAGATAGTGAGGGCAAGTTTTCCTATTATGCTGGGAGATTATAGATATGCAAGAAGAGAAAGCTAGAACAATCCATGAGGTAATGGATTAGAATTGAAGTTATCAGCATGAAGTCATATTTAGCCTATTATAAACAGCGGTGATTATTAAGAGAAATATTATATGTGGATACCCATCTACTTATTCTTTGTGTGTGTGTGTGTGTGTGTGTGTGTATACTGGGAAATTGAACTCTGGAGCATATAACCACTGAGCAACATCCCCAGCCATTCATATTTTTTTATGTTGAGACAGAATCTTACTAAATTGCTTAAAACTTCACTAAATCACTAAGGCTGATCTTGAACATGTGATCTTCCTGCCTCAGCCTCCCCAGTTGCTGGGATTACAGGTATGCACTACCGTGTCTGGCCCTAATGTATTTATTCTGAATGAATTTAGTGTCACAGACTGTAACCTGAAATGGTAAAAATGAAGGATTTTATACTACAATTTTACTACAACAGAAAAGAGGAAAAAACCTTTTGCAATTAAAAATATTTGGAACAAAAATATTATATACCAAAACTCTTGAAAGGCTGAAATGAAGCTCAGTGGTGGAGTGCAGGCTTGGTATATATAAGGCCCTGAGTTCAATCCCCAGTATCAAAAACAAAACAAAACAAAAACTTAAAGGGAAATTCACAGTCCTAAGTGAACATGCTGGAAAATTAAAACATATTGAAACTTAATGAATGAACCAAGCATAAAACTCAAAAGATTAAAAACAATTGAATAATTCATATGAATGTTGAGAAAAACAAACAATACATGCTAGAAAAATAGACAACCATAATTTGATTGCCCAAGAAATAAAGAGAGAGAGCACAAACTACAACACTGAAAATAAAGGATGAAGTAGAAATTGAAATTTAATAGAGATTTAAAAATTCATACATAGAAACCTCTAGTTCTGGCTCTAATGAGTAATGGGATCACATTCATCTTTCCCCTGTAACTACCTAAGACACAACATATGTAAAGAGCTGCTCTTGGGTGTCCTGTGGCATAGGCTCTGACCCTGAGCAAAGAGAAGGGGTGAACATGAGGTAGGTCTCCATTCACCAGTTCTCTGCTTGAGGGCATTTTCTCAGCTGGGGCACAGGGAGGAAGGGACCTATCAGAGATGGGTGGTCTCACAGGATGGAGAATGCAGATATTGGGGTTAGGGGCTGCCGACCCAGCTGGATTTGCAGAAACACAATACCAGGAAGAGAGAGCTGAACAGGAAAATGATCCCAGAAATCTCCAGAAGTGTCTGTCCTTGGATATTTGACTAAATACCTACCAAACTGTGCTCACACAAAGAAAGACTCTGCGAGGTCTGGCAAAGAAGAGCTTCTGGGGACTGAGCAAAACAGATTCCAAGAGTAACACAGAACCAGGAAACAAGCCTGAATGGACAGACCTCACAGACAACCCAGACACTCAACTAAAATCCCCAAAATGCCACACCTTAGTGGAGCTCCTATGGCCAGAGTGTAAGAATTGTTCTGGACTTATTATAAAAATACCTAAAATCCATCCTAAATAGGATTAAGCTTAAAACCTGGTATTCCTTAAAGGAGCATAAGTCAAACTCTCAATAAGGTAGTATCCATACAGTACACATCTCAGAAATGAGACAGATTCTGGAATTAGCACTCAAAGACTTTAAAGCAGATATTAGATATATGTTCAAGGGTTTAGGAAAATTTGAATATAACATGAGGATGGATTGGCAAGCTTAACAGAACAACAAAATACAAAGAAGATTCACATAGAAATTCTAAAACTAAAATAATACATTATCTAAAATTTTTTAAATCACTACATGGGCTTAAAAGTAGTCTGGAAACTACACAAGAAAATATGAATGAATCTGAAAGAAAAACTTAAAAGAAACTAACTAAATTTAGACATGGGGAGAGAGAAAATTGTAAAAAAAGACTTTGAGACAAGAAGCAAACATGTTATCTCTGGACAACCAGCTACCTTGTGTATCACTGGAGACCCAGATGGACAAGAGAGAGAAACTGGAATAGATAAAAACAGTTGAAGAAATAATGACTAAACATTTTTCAATTTTGATGAAAATAATAAACCTAAATTTCCAAAAGACTGTAAAAAACCTCAAGCAAAATAAACACAATGAAAATTATAATTATGTATACAATTAGCAAGTGACTGAAAACAAAGTTGAATAAAAATCTTAAAGGAAGCCAAAAATAAGGCAGGAAAATAAAAAGGTGAAACTGATTTTTTCACAAAAATATCTGATAGCATCTCATTAGAAACAATATAGTCAGAAGATAAGAGAATGACATTTTAAAATGCTAAAAAAAAAAAAGCAACAACAATCTGTCAACCTTAACTTCTATATCCAGTGAGTATTTCATTAAAAAATAGACAAAGATTTTTTCATATACATTAAAACTGAGAGAATTCACCACTGACACAGCTTTATTACAAAAAGTATTAAAAGAAATCCTTCAGGCTGGTGAGAAATGATATCAAACGGAAAATTGGGCTTTCCTGAAACAGTGTACATATAAATATATACACACTGGGCATGTAACTAAGAAGGTGTTTCACTTAACTAAGAAGAGGAGGGGCTCTTCTGTTACTGGTGTGATGCCATATGTATCATGTTAAATTACCTTGTGCTTCATATGGAACAATTATAGTTTAGACATTAGGTGTCCCCCAAAAGCTCAAGTGTGAGACAATGAAAGAAATTTAGAGGTGAAATGATTGGGTAATGAGTGCCTTTACCCAATCAGTGCATTTATCTCCTGATAAGAATTAACAGAGTGCTAACTGATGGCAGGTAGTGTGTAGATAGGGCTTATTAGGGGCGTGCTTTGTCTCTAGTGAGTGTAGTCATGCTCTCTCTGGTGCCATGTCCCCAGATACTTTACTCTGTCACACACTTCCCCCATGATGTTCTGCCTCATTTCAAGCCATGAGGAATGGAGTCAGCCATCTATGGACTGAGACCTCTGAAACCGTGAACCTCCAAATAAATTTTCCTCCTCTCAATTTGTTCTTCTCAGGTCCTTTGGTCATAGCAGCAAAAAAGCTGACCAATATTGAACCCAAACATTAACTCCAAATGAATTGATGACTTAGATTTGAAAGCAAAACTTTAAAATTATAAAAAGAAAAAGTTATCTCATTGAAATAAAGATTACTTCTTAATATAAAAAATATAAAGAATGACATTTGGCATTATCACTAGCACATAAAAACTTCTTTGAATAATAACAAAAGCTGTTTCTTCAAAACATATCACCTATTGGGAGAAAATATATGCAACTCGTTTTTCATATACAGAATAAAGTTCTAGAACATAACTCTAAATCTCCTAAAAATCAGTGAGAAAAATACAATCAACCAAATAGACAAATTGTCAGTTTTTGGGGGTGCGGGGGGTGCTTTACAGGGGATTGAACTCAGGGGCACTCAACTACTGAGCCGCATCCCTAGCCCTATTTTGTATTTTATTTAGAGACAGGGTCTCACTGAGTTGCTTAGTGCCTCACCCTTGCTGAGGCTAGCTTTGACCTCATGACCCTCCTGTCTCAGGCCCTAAGTCACTGGGATTACAGGTGCGTGCCACTGTGCCCAGCACAAATGGTCAATTTTAGTCATGCAATTCACAAAGGAAAAAATATAATGCCAAAAATTCTGTTCAATCCATGAGCAATTAGGAAATATAAATTAAACAACACGATATATCACTTTAAACTCCCCCAAACATCATCATAATAGCCTTATAATCCCAAGTTCTGGCAAAAAAAAAATGTGGGAAAAGAAGAACACTTACTCACTGTATGTGGAAATATGATTATTACAACTATTTCAAAGAGCAATTTGACAACATGCAGTCAGGTTGAGGATGTGTATGGTCCAGTGTGCTGTTGACTCCTTTCTATATGTCTATGATCAGGAGTTTTCAAATATAGGAACAAAGATATGATCAGAGATGTTCACAACTGTAATGTGTTTAACAGAAAAACATGCAGATCATATAATTGCCCTTCAGTAGGGGAATGGATGATAAGTGTCTTATTCAGACATTGAATTATATATAGAAGTTGAAGCAAATAAATTTTACCCATACATAGTAACATGGATAGATCTCAAAAACAAGATTAAGTGGTAAAAGCCAATTATCAATACTTGCTGAGTCCTATATGAAATTTGAAACCCAAAACATTAACCCAAATTCTTTATGAATGTTTAGACCTAGTAAAAAATGTTGCAAGAATGTCATTATAAAATTTCCTATGGAAGAGATTCACTGATAGGGGCAGAACTCTAACTGCCTCTAAAACATATTTTTTCATATAAAACAGAGATAAATATAGTAATTCTTTAAATGATAGAATCCACTTAATCTCAAATTCATAGGTGTTTGTTAAATTATTTTCTATGTAATTTGTTTCATTTAAATTCAAACATACTTCTTTAAATAAATTAAAGTTTAACTCATACGGAAATTACACAGGTCTTAACTCTTAGCTTGAGGATTATCAAGGAGTGAACACATCACTGAGACTGAGGAATGCTCTCTGCTCAGGTCCTTTTCACAATCTACAGTTGCCCTTACAAGCAAAGTAACTCCAAACACCTCTTCTCAGCTTCCTGCTTCTCTTGGGATATGGCCCCAGGACATATCACTGGCTTGTTTCCTCTGTGATGCCTTCAAATGTTTAAAACATTTTGTCCAGCTTCTCTAGTTGTTCCACACTCACCCATCTCCATCAAAACCCCAAATTTTGTACTCCCACATACCCAAATAGCAAATCCAACAATTCAAGTCTCCAAAGGGCATTGTTTAGTGGAACTTGAGTGCCATCCTAAATGATATAGCAAACAAAGATGATATATAAATTTAGCCTAATGTCAGGGATGGCCATCAGGGGGGAATTAACACAGTTGGGGAAATAATATTAGTGTAAGGTTCTAGTAGACAGAACTTAGAATCATACTGATTCTAAGAAGTAGAATCATACTGAACTCTTGCTAGAGTATATAAAGTAATATCAGGATATAAGTTTTATCCCTAAACAATAAAATCCCTGAAAGCCAAGTGACATGCTAAAGACACATGAAAATTGGGCATTAAAAGTAAGTATCGACTTACTGTGTTTTAATATGGGCATGCAGCTTGCAATTACAAGACTACATTGTTCAGCCTCCCTTTTAGCTGAGTGTGGTCACGTGACCAAGTTCAGACCAAATGAACGTGAATCAAAATGATGTATAAAGATTCTGAAACCTGCTCCTAAAGAAAAGAGATAAATCCTTTTGTAAGAAAATATAGCTGCTCAAGAAGACCTGAAGACAGGAGTTAAATAGCTATTTTAGAACACAAATAGAGGATGTCAGTTGAAGAAGATGTCAGTTGAAAAAGCTAGGAGTTTGGGTCCCAGACACCATGCCCACTGTATTCAAACTGCTACATGAAAGAGAAATTCACTTCTATCCTATTTAAGCCACTGTTATTTTTGGATTTTTGTTGCAGAAAAAGTCAGGCTTGTAAGTAACTCTTACACTGTCCAAATTGCTTAGACTTCTATGCTATGTCAAAGATACATAAAAGGGAAGACTAAATAAAAATAGAAAAAAAGAACAAGACACAATTACCAAATACTTTACAGTGGCATGACCCAATACCCCTTAAGCCTATGTTGGGTTTTTGTCATTTCATTCTGAGGCTGTGGCCTACTAAAAGAGTATTTGTTTTCATTGATGGTGTGATTATTTTCCTTTTAATGATAAGAATATTGCCTTGTAATGATAAGAGTGTTGAACAACAGCTCTTAACTTTTTTCTCCAGTCTTTTGTTTTTCCTCAGTCTTTTGTCTAATGACAAAACTAGAATCTATTTCTGTCCAAAGTATTGTATATTATAACTTTGCTTTGGATTGGTTTGAAGGTATTTTTTTTTCTTTTACTTTCCTTCTGATCTGTATTTTTTTTAACAGTAATCAGAAAAACCACCACCAATTTACTAATTTTTGTTTTCTTGGAGTTAAAGCAAGAAACTCTTTCTGCACCATGTTATTTATAACTTTTAATGCAATTCTGAGTCTGAAAGGGGGGTTCTTTCTTTCTTTTGTTTTTTTGGTACGGGGGATTGAACTCAAGGGTACTGGACCACTGAACCACATCTCCAGCCCTTTTTTGTGTGTGTGTTTTATGTAGAGACAGAGTCTCACTGAGTTACTTAGCATCTCGCCATTGCTGAGGCTGGCTTTGAACTTGAGCTCCTGTCTCAGCCTCCCAAATTGCTGGGATTACAGACATGCATCACCGTGTCTGGCTTGAAAGAGGGCTTCTTTAACACCAGTTTGCAAAGCCCATGATCTATCATTGGCTCCTCTTTTTCATTTTTCACTTCATTCAGATTAATCTAAAGATAATGATGCCTTTTTTGCTAATGGTCCTCGATTTTCTCTGCCAGTTGGCTGATGAGTTGAAGATGTGGAAAACATTATCCAATTAGAATCTGGCTGGAGTCCTCAACAGGCAAATGTTATCAAAGTTCAGTTCCAATGTGAGAATATATGTTGTCAAGAATGATGCTTTATACCTACATGGATCCAGTTCCTTCCAATGGTAGGGCACCTAGAAATTCTCTAAAGCACAGGCAAATCAAAATACTTTTCTAATTTATCTGAGTTGAGATGACAAGTTTACCAAACCTATGAAGATTTTTAGATTAGAGTGTTCTGAACAAAATGACCCTTCCCTTCTCAAATATTCTCAGGCCAAAAACTACATTCTTCTTGTAAACAAATGAAAAGAATCTCTCAGAAATTTGAGCAAAACCTCATGTTCAAAAACCACTGCCATTCATTTGTATGATCTCTTTCTCTAGTCTCTATTGAAGCATGTGTCTATATAGCCTTGATTAGAATAGTGCCCAACTCTAATTGCTTTATTATCGTAGAGAAACCACTAACAACATACATGTGGTTTCTTTACCAGAAAAAAAACTCTAGAGTTCAAGAATATAAAATTCTGAGGTGAGGGATTTGTGGTGAAAGGAGACTGTTCATATTATACAAACTCTCATCATTTCATTTCCAGCTAGCACTGCCAGATCTTGGAGTAAAGAATCAAAGCTTTGTTCCTTTTTAGAACAGGCTTTGCTGATTGTTTAAAGATCTCATTTTATTATCTGTTGCTTCTTTTCATAAAAGATGCTATAGTTTACTGGAGTTTAGCATGGAATTCCATCAATATTATTGTTTTATTTTTCAATATTAACAATTTCTATGTAAGAAAAATCACCTCCTCAGATCTGAATTGGGCTGCCAGAGATTTTTGAACAGATATATTTTCATTGCTGAAATGAAGACAAATGCTGGGGTAAAATATGATCTTTCCTTCAGTGGCTAGCAAAAATATGCCAAGGTAGCTATGAGCTGAGACAAAGTTTTGAAAAGGAAATGAACATCCAAGAGCCCAAGCATTCTTGAATTTTAATTCTCTCTTACTCAAAAGCAAAATTTCAGAGCAAATGGAAACATGCCCTTGTAGTTTAATCATTTCCACAGGCTTTAATTATTATTTATATTCTTAGGAAGGAGAGGAGAGCAAATGGGTTTGCAGCTGTACACATTTTCCTTGACTGTCCACAGAACATTGAAAACACAACATAAGTCCACATTTGCAGGAGATCCATCCATGTAAAGTCCACCAGAGTCTCTGAAATGCTCTAGCATCTTTAAAATCAATCAAGCCATCAGTGGGAATTTACTACGTGCCTTGAGCCACGTTCATTTCTCTACAGGAAAATACACAATCCTTTGTCCATAAAGGAAGTAAGGAGGAAATATGACACATATTATAAATAAGAGAATAATGACAAGTCAGGGAGTCAAAGACCTTCACACCCAGAGAGCATTGTTTTGACCCAACTTACTTTTCTTGAATTAGCCTCTGGACTGATGCCATCAGTCTGAGTTGAGGGATTTCTAAGAAACAGCTTGAATGAAATTCACTACAGTATGCATTGTGAAGTTGTTGAAAACAATGTCTGCCTTCAGTAAGTAAAAATCTAAAAATTATAGAAACAACAAATGAGATGTTGTAAGATACAGATATAAGTATTAAAGGGTTAGAGAAAAAGAGGGATACTCAAGGAAGTTCTCTTGGGTGACTTGAGCTATACCTTGAAAAAAATATGTAAATTATGAATATCAAAAGGACACTAGAGGAGTTAAGTCAATATCATTAGCTATGAGGGAAATGCAAATCAAAACTACAATGAGATGCCATCTCTCCCCAGTCAAAATGGCTATTACAAAACACACACACACACACAAATAACAAAGGCTGGACTGGAGAGGATATTTAAAAAGGGAACTCTTTTACACTGTTGGTGGGAATGTAAATTAGTATGGCCATTATAGAGAACAGTATGTTTTAGTATCAAAAACCTAAAAACGGATCTACCATATTATCCATCTATCCCATTTCTGGATGTATATCCAAAGGAATATATACCATGGGAAATGAAATGATTCTATTCCAAAAAATATGGGATCATCATGCCAAAGAAATACTTGTGTGTCACAATAACTAAGATGTGGAATCAGTCTTGGTGCCACCAACAGATGAATGGATGAAGAAAATATGGGACATATGACAGAATGAGAGTGCCAGAGGCTGCCTGTGGACAAAAACCAGGGACTATGTGGCACTGCATCAGCACCTAGAGGACTCTGGTCTTTGGAATGACAATGTCCATTGGCTCTGCAGAGAAGGCAGCTATTTCCATCATCCATAACAAAGGGCATCCCATTGGCCACTTCTTGCTCACATATCTCATGGATTGTATGACAGAAGGACTTCTGTCTCTCCCTTGAGAGTAAGCTGAGGCTCTATTAACTGCTCAGGACAATTTTAACTTCCTGCCATGATCATAAGGAAGTATGAGTTACTAAATCCTAGAGGAGGCATGGTAATGTGAAAGGGAAGATCCTGTCGCTAGTTCTTGGGATGGCTGAATTGTAGGAAAACTCATCCATGTCATATACACTGCACCTGCTGTGCAGAGAAAGCAATGTATAATTCAAATAATTTACCAATGGAAACTATAAATTAATACAACCACTGTGGAAAGTAGTGTGAAGCTGCTGAAAAGACTAAGCATGGAATGACTATATGATCCAGCTCTACCACTCCCTGGCGTTTATCCTAAGGAATTAAAGTCATCATACTTCAATAATACATGCATACACATGTTTACATCAGCTCAATTCACAGGAGCCAAATTATGGAACTAACCTATGTGAATGGATAAAGAAAATGTGATATATACACAATGGAGTTTTATTCAGTCATAAAGAAATATGAAATTGTGTTCTTCACAGGAAAATTGATGGAACTTGAGAACATTACGTTATGCAAAATCATCCCAACTGCAGAAAGCTGAGGGTTGTATATTTTCTCTCACATGTGAAGTTAAGAAAAAGGAAAAGAAAGATGGAGAGAGCTTAGGGAAATTGAAGGGAGAGCTATAGACTAGAGGAAAGGGATCAGGGTGTGAAAGGAGGGGAGGGAGGGAAAAGGGAAATAATGGGGAATGATATGGGCCAAATTATATTGTAATAATGTGTGTGTGTATGAATATGTGACAACTAATCCCACTATTATGTACAACCATAAAGCATCAATACAAATGGGAAAAATGAAAAAAATAAAAGAGAGAAATAAAAACAAACAAATAGTTTACCAATGAAAATATTTTGTGGACCTCGTAATTCCTGGAAATGTATATGTGATAAAAAACAACAACAACAATAATCGATCTTAATGTTTCCCAAACATACATAATTAACAGAATCACCTGGGGCAGTTATTTGAAGTCCCAGTTCCCAGGCACCAATCCAGCAGGATGGGGTTTGGTAGCTTCACCCTAGACCTGGGAATATGCATTTTAAACTTGAGTTCCTTGTGATTCTTACAAGTGGGTAGTTTGGGGAGACACTCTTTCAGGTATAGCTGAAATGTCGCACATCCTCCTCCTTTTAGTCTCTCACAGGTGCACCCTGTAGCTCCTTCCTGCTGTGCCTGTACACAGCCTCTGGATCCTTGGCAGTGTTGCAAGCAGTCACTATCAATCTCTCAAGTTGCCATATGAGAGAAGACCACTCTAATCTCAGTCCAGTGTAATTTATGAGTGACGGATCCAAGAAGTGAAACCCATGTGTTTGAACTGCTCGTGGGAGACATGGAGTGTGTTATCCCACAAACTACCCTTGTGCTTCAGTGCAAGATACACTCTTGCTGTGATGACACAAGTTGTCGTGATCATGCAGCTTTCTGGAACCTACTGCAGACATTGACCCTATACAGTCCTTGATGAAAATGCTGGAACAAATGCAGTCTAAGATATGAATTGTTTATAGATCCAGAGAAAGTTTCATAACATGCTTGCCTACTAGGCAATGAAGCATTTTGATCAAACCAGAGGCTCCAGATGATTCCATCAGAACCAGACTGTTTTGTAAGTTCTTATTAGTGAGTTAGTACTCTGCTGAATTCAACCTGTCATGTTTTCTACTTCTTCCAAGGAGAGTTTTCACATAAGGGATTGCTGTTTTTCTGGCCAGACTAAAAAATTGTTTGCAGCTTTGAATTCAGATAGACTCCTTCAACCACTTGCCTGTGTGTGATCATGGGCATATTTCTTCACCTCTCTCATTCCATTTTGCTTTTTGCAAAGCAGAAATTAAGATAGCACCTCATTCATGGTTGGTTGGCTAGCAGAATATGTCACCCGATATAGGTGTTAGTTTTTCAGCTCTGTGACCAAAATACCTGATAAGAACAATTTAGTGGAGAAAAGATTTATTTTGGCCCATGATTTCAGAGATTGCAGTCCATGTTCAGCTGTCTCCAAGGCAGAAACATCACTGCAGAAGGGACTGGCAGAGGAAAGCCGCTCAGCTCATAGCAGCCAAGAAGAGAGGAGAGAGGAGGTAAGGGGCCTGGGACAAGATTAACCCTTCCAGGGCACACTCACCATGACGTACTTGTTCCAAAGTAGGCTATACCTCTCAATAATCCATTCAGATTATTAATCCACCAAATGAATTAATCCACTCATATCAGAGCCCTCATGATCCAATCACTTCTCAAAAATCCACCTCTGAGCCGAGCACACTGGCACAACACCTGCAATCCCAGCACTTTAGGAGGCTGAGATTGACAAGTTCAAAGCCAGCCTCAGCAATGGCGAGGATGCTAAGCAACTCAGTGAGACTCTGTCTCTATATAAAACACAAAATAGGGCTGGGGATGTGGCTCAGTGGTCTAGTGTCCCTGAGTTCAATCCCCAGTACCAAAAAAAAAAAAAACAAAAAAACCCACCTCTGGACATTGAACTAAGTCTATAAGTACATGAGACTTTGGGGGACATCCCAGATTCAGACTATAACAATGCATGAAATTCAAACTTTATTCCTAATTAAAAAATCATCCTTGCCATCTGTTTTAGTCAGGTTTTGCATTATAGTGAATAAAAGATCTGACTAGAACAATTGTAGAGAAGGAAAAGTTTATTTGGGGGCTCACAGTTACAGAGGTCTCAATCCATAGCCAGCAGGCTCCATTCTTTGGGGTTCAAGGTGAAGCTGAACATCATGGCAGAGGGAAGAATCTTACATGACAATCAGACAGTAGAGAGAGACCTCCACTTGCCAAATATAAATATATACCCCAAAGTCATGCCTCCAATGCCCCACCTCCTCCAGCCACACCCCACTTGCCTTTAATTACCATTCAATTAATTCCATCAGGTGATTAATTTGCTGACTGGGTTAAAGCTCTCATAACCAAATCATTTCTTCTCTGACCCTTCTTGCATTGTCTAACACATGAACTTTTGGGGGACACCTCACATAAACCATAACACCATCAAAGTGGACTGTACCATTATGTGTGTTTGTGTATGACTTTCTTATTCAGGCTGTTTGTGTTGTGTTGATACTTGTCTAAAAGTTTGGACTATAAATATTCCTTAGTTCACCCAATGTAAACACCCCCACATTATCTGCTTTTCTCTGATACACTACTTAAAGTCTTTTCCCAGGGCTTCATCTTGACTTGGAGAGTTTTGTTGGGACACCACTAGTGTGAAAATGTTTTCTATCTAGCAAAAATACTAATAACTACAATGTGGACTTTCTTCATATACCCAGAAAACTAAATTGTTACATGTTGAATCACTTTCTTGAAAAAGTGTTTTTTGAACAGAAGACTGAATCAAGTCCCTCTAATAAATGCTCTGAGAACTTTTTTCATAGCACTTCACAGTTTGTAATGTTTTATTCATTGGTGTGATTATTGGCTTATGAGCCAGATTTTCTTTTTCAATTCTATTTCAAACTTAACTTAATGAGCAACAAGTCTCCTTTTCTCACTACTTTGTTCCCCAAATTGAGCCCAGTGCCCAGAACGCAGAAGGGACTTAGATATTTGAGTGCCAGGGATACTGCTTTGGCTAGATACCCTGGGATCATTCAGTGTTTCTGTATATTACCCCCCCCCCCCGGCTTCTATGTGTTTTTACTTTTAATGACCTATACCTTGAATTGTTTGGGGATGGAATATGGGTATTCAAAGAGCTAGAAAAGCTTTTTATCTCTGCTCAACCCATCCTCAGCAAATGGCTGACTTGTGTGAGAGTAGGGAAGCCCAGCTCCCAGGCCTCAAAGAAGGGAAGAGTTGAGGTGTAAGTTACAGGCTGAAGTTCCTCCACAGGATCAGGATGACTCTTCTTGGGATCACACCCTTGCTTGGCTCCTTCCTGTCCTCTGTTTTTCTAGCAAATTTCTCTTGTGTGTCTTTAATAAATCACTGGACACAAATCCTCAAATCAAAGTCTGCTTCTGGGGATCCCAATCTAAGAATTTAAGTAAATTGGTTTTAGGAACAAACTGTCACTGATGTGGAAGAAGTCTTTATTCAATTACAATGTTCAACAAGGCTTACAAAGAATAAGCACTTGGGGGTGATGGAGGAGAGACTGCATTGTATATGTTCCACCAGCTAGCTACCAGATGGCATCCAGAGGTTCCTCTGTAGAACAGAGATATCAGAACAATTCTTTCTATGAGTAACAAATGACCATGCATAGCAGAGCAAAGGAAAATGAGAAGATGATAGGGGACTTTTGAGACAGAAAGGTGAATCTGTATCAAGAACATCTTCAATTTGCTGATTCACAGCACACTTGAGAGCACTGATTCATTGATAAATGGAGATTTAAAAAGTCTTGGTCTTCAGCCAAGTAATGAAAACAGATGCATATTTCTCCTAGGTGTGTCTAAGCTACTCTTTAATATCTTTTGAGAAGCTAAGCTAAATAAACATGGGAAAAGATAGCCAAAGAAATTTCATCTTTATAACTGTAAAGCCTGCATGTAAAGGAGAAAGGGATATTTGCAAGCTGTCAGAAAAGAACTGGGGTGTGCATGACTGTGATTATAAGTGTGAACATTTGCAGAGTATTATGCCCATGTAACAGCAGTTTAATTCTGACAGCAAAAAGAAAACGGAATTTCTTTCATAGGAAAACATTTCGAATAGAACCATGGAAGAGTCAAATGAACCAAATCATAATAGTGCTTATTCCCACTACTAGAAAAAGAAGAACAAGTAAGATCTTTACATATGCATTTTACATACAAATAAGTAATGCCAGGACAAAAACAACAAATAAGATCCCTATGTATGTATTTAAATGCAGATATATATCCCTACTTATCTTTTGAACAACTGTTTGAAAGTCCTTGTCTGCTAATTCTACCATCTATAGGAGGTATGTGTTATGAGTCAGTTTTGAAAAAATTAATTGATCTTCTCATTTTGTCATATCTTCCTAATATTTTCTGAACCCTTTTAAAAATTTTTTATTTGTTTTAATTAGTTACACATGACAGTAGAATGCATTTATGCACTTTTATATATCATACATAGATGGGGTATAATTTTTCATTTTTCTGATTGTACATATTTTAGAATCACATTGGTCATGCAGTCATATATATATACATGAAGTAATAATGTCTGTTCCATTCTACTATCCTTCCTTTCCCCGTATCCCCTCCCCTTACCTCCATTCATTCCCTTCTACTTAATCTAAGGTAACTCTATTCTTCCTTAGTGCATCCCCCCCTTATTGTGAATTAGCATTCACATATTAGAGAAAACATTTAGCCTTTGGTTTGGGGAGATTGGTTTATTTTTCTTAGTGTAATATTCTCCAACTCTATCCATTTACCAGCAAATGCCATAATTTCATTCTTCTTTAAAGATGAGTAATATTCCATTGAATATATATACCACATTTATTTATCCATTCATCTGTTGAAGGACACCTAGGTTGGTTCCGTAGTTTAGCTATTGTGAATATTTTTTGTTTGTTTGTTTATTTGTTTTTTCATACTGAGGATTGAACTCAGGGGCATTTTACCACTGAGCAATACCCCTAGCCCTTCTTTTTTGTTTTTAATTTTGAGACATGGTTTTACTAAGTTCCTTAGTGCTTCTCCAAGGTGCTGGAGCTGACCTTGTGATCCTCTTGCCTTAGTGTCCTAGGCTGCCAGGATTACAGGTATGTACCATGGTACTCTGCACTCCATATGTGGTATATTCTACTGAGTGCCAGAGAGTGTGAATTTTATCTTTTAAGGTGTTGGATATTTTTATTTTTCTTCAAATATTATTGTATTTTGTTCTGAGACACAGTTATTTGGAAAACATTGAACTCTTTCAGACTTTTTAAAATTTGTTATGCAACAGCAGAGCCATGTTTGGGGCTAATTTTTCCCTACTGCTAAGGCAAGACCAACTTAGCCCTCTAACCTATTGCATGCGTCTCACAAGATTTTCCCACTCTAGCTGACAACAGGTTTTCCAGTCCTTGTGCACATACTTCCAATCATGCCCTGGTTCTTTCTCCAGCCTCACCCCCTCTCTTTCCTTGTGTGTGTTATCAGTACATTGCTGAAAGAGAGCGCCTCTGCAGTCCCCCAGGGTTCTCTTTCTATGAGACTTTTTTCTTAGTACTTGTGAACTCTAGCTGCTTTGATCTCCCTGGCACTCAGCTCTGTCTCCTCAATTCAGGGAATCTGCTGGATCACACTCAGTGTTCCCAGTGAGCAGTAAACCACTTGGGCAGCCATCCAGGGCTGAGTCTCACTTTATGCACTTTTCATATTCCAGGACCACTCCCCTTCATCATCTAATGTTCAGTGTCTTAAAAACCAATACTTTGTTTATTTTTCCAGTTTTTCACTTGTGCGAGACAAAAGAGCAAACCTAGGCCTGGAAATACCATTTTAATCCAAAGTGAAAGTCTTGGCATGGTATTTAATCCACAGTTAACCTCCATTTTCTAGATCTGAAAGCTAAGGCTAGGCAAGGTCAGGTCACTTAATCAACATACCACATTTGGTGTAAGCGGTGGAATCAGGTTGTCTGATAGAGCCTTTGTGTTTCTTTAATACTTTAATTGCTGAATATTGCAGATGTACATAAGAAAGAAAGCTAAAAATGGCGACTGCACTGCTGCATATTATTGGCCAGAGGTCCTCATTCTCACCATGCCAGTTAACAGAACATTTACTATAGGTCTTTGGGTGATTTTTCAATATGGAGACTCCCTGAAGGGGTTCATGACTTTAACTAATTTTCATATGTATTACTCCACAATGCAATGACACCCTTTCCTAACTGACCTTTCAAAAATAAATAGTCCACTGTGCCTTTATGAAAAGCATTGTTCCATCAAATTATTTCACACTCCTCCTTGCCTTCGCCAGTGCACAATGAGTGAATGTGACCAGAGGAAATTGACCATCTGCAACATAACACATGGCTCCTTTTTCCATAGTGATGGGAGACTACAGCTCTTTCTCTGGATTTCAGAGAAAACAATGCTCCTATGCAGAAGTCCAGAATCATGTGCACAAACATGTGCTTGCAAAATAACCTTGGTCCCTTAGCCTTTACCAGCAAAGGCAAAAGTGAAGTTTCACTTCTTCTTTCTGACCCTATGGTTTCGTTCTTTTACTGAAATCTGCTTAAAAAAGTTGTATTTTTCCTGAAAATCCAAGCATTGTATTTGGCATGTTTCTTTAGAATTGTGAGCCTTTTAGGAGTCTTTCTGATATATATTTTGTGCAAATTATTTGTTAATTACATGACTGTATTACAATGAAGTGCTGAGTGATCCCAGGGCCTTTGTGCTTTTGGTTATTTGGTAGAATTTGGTATCTATGAGAAATGAGGAAGAGCTAGGAGAAGTGCAGCTAGAGAACAGGGAAAGTGGAGGCTATAGATGATAATTAAGAGTTGTCAACTGTCAGCATATTTATGAGATTACCATAAGTGTGACCTCTTGAAAAGGCAGCATTGAAAGCACTCCTTATTCTTATGAAGAAAAAATTTGCATGTGGATTCCCCACTACTTGGGAAAGGAACCACAACCTGGTTTGGAAAATAACTGAATTTGTTCTTTTCTTGCTATATGATTTCTCAAATATTTTAATTTCTATCTTCAGGAGGGTTGGGGCCTGGCTTTGGGAGATCTGCCTATAACGCTGTTTCAATTCATTGACAGGCTGAAAAATTTCTTCTTAGTTTGACTTGATGGTGAATTTTTTGTTGTTGATTGTTTTGTAGATTGTTATCATTTTTGAATGACACTGAACTGATCTTGGATACATTAATCAGAAGTAATCGTTTAAGTAATTTCCTGAAAGAGACATTCATATGCCTGCTGGATCTCAGATACAGAGAAGATAAATAACTCAATTTGGAATTCACTGGAGTACAGCCAGGGTCTCTCATGCTCACTGGAAGTCATCTTTTAGAGGACTGCATGTGACTTGGGATACTGTGCTGAATTAATTCTAGAGATTTGAGTACACAGGTCAGTAAACACAGAAAAGCTCTTTTGGTTCTAAAAATAATCAGGGTATCATCTATTTGCATATGGTATTGTAATTTTGGATAAATTATAAAACCACATTCTTAAAGGAGCTAACAGTCCTGGGGAAACAAATCAAAAGTAACTGCTGAACTACAGTTCAATTGATTAAACAGGCAAAAAGAAAACAGAGAAAAGCCCGTGTAGATTAGAGAAGTTGACCAAAGCTTTACATAGAAGTTAGCAATTTCTGGGTAGGAGAGAAGTTCTCACCAATGATGAAAAATAGCCTGGACAAAGGCAAGGAGCTAGAAATTAGAATACGTAAAAGGAAGCGATAGCTCAGGAGGCACAGGCAGGAAGATCTTGAGTTCAAGGCCAGCCTCAGGAACATAGAGGAGCTAAGCAACTCTGAGACACTGTCTTTAAATAAAATGCAAAATAGGGCTAGGGATGTAGCTCTGTGTTTGAAAGCTCCTGAGTTCAATCCCCAATACGTCTCTTCACCAAAAAAAAGAAGTGAGCTGCAGAGAGAGTCTGTTTGGAGATTATGGGAAATAAGTTACTTGTCAAAAACACACAAACCAACAACTGACTGAAAAAACGGGAAAAGAATGTGAATAGACATTTCAAGTCTATTCAAAGATGCTCAACATC
This sequence comes from Geosciurus inauris, assembly GCA_004024805.1. NCBI lineage: Eukaryota > Metazoa > Chordata > Mammalia > Rodentia > Sciuridae > Geosciurus > Geosciurus inauris. The sequence goes on along the minus strand of PVHX01000857.1, from coordinate 130,900 downwards.
ACTAATTATTGTGAAAATGCAAATCAAAACGGCCTTGAAATACCAACTACCTCACTTTCATTAGGATAGGTATTATAAAAACAAAACCAAAACACACTAAGAAAATAAAAATTGGGGGCTGGGATTGTAGCTCAGCGGTAGAGCGCTTGCCTCGCATGCGTGAGGCCCTGGGTTCAATCCTCAGCACCACATACAAAGCAATAAAATAAAGACATTGTGTCCATCTACAACTAAAAAAAAATCTTTAAAATAAAAACAAAAGAAAATAAAAATTGGTAAGGATGTAGAGAAATTGTACCCCTGATGCTTTTGCTGGTAGGAATGTAAGATGGTGCAGCTCCTCTGCAGTTCTTCAAAGAGTTAAAAACAGATTGGCCTTGCCATTCCTCTTCTGGGAAAGTATCCCAAAGACTTGACAGCAAGGCCTTGAAGAGGAATGTGTGTGCCCCTGTTTATAACAGCACTATTCACATTAGTCAAGGCGTAGAAGCAGCCTGGGGTCCATTGCTGGACCTCCTTTCCCTCCTTTCCTTCTCTCTTCCTCCTCCTCTTCCTCCCTTCTTCCTCCTCCTCCTCCTTCTTCTTTTCCTCCTCCACCTCTCCCTCTCCTCCTTTTGCTTCTCCTCCTCCTCCTCTTCCTTCTCTCTCTCTCTCCAATAGTATTCAGATTTACAAAGTAAATTGGACACATGCTCAATAATCTTGAAAACATTCTAAGTGAAATGAGTTGGTTGCAGAAAGACATATACTCTCCATGCCACTTAAATGACATATCTAGACTAGGCAAATTAATAGGAGAAGAAAATAGAATGGAGGTGTCCAGGGATAGGGGAAAGAGAAAATTGGGAGCTGTTTGTTTAATGGATAAGACTCAGTTTTGCAATATGAAAAAGTTCTGGAAATTGGTCATACTGTTGTGAATATACCTAACTTTACTGAATTCTACAATTATATATTATTAAGATAGCAAATTTAATATATGTTTAACACTACAGTTAAAAATAAAAAGAAGATAATTCAATGCCATCATCTATTAATATTTTTATACCCTCTCTGCAGAAATGTTTATGACATTAATGTACTTGATAAAATTAACACATTTCTTAATGTAAACACATATTCAGCCTGTTCGTGAGTAGAAAAACATGGCTCATTTGCATCAAGAGATAAATAAGTGTTTTTACATTTATTTTTCTAATTAGATTTTTAGTTAAAATATTTAAATTGATTTTAAAGTTAAAACTTACATATGTAGAAATAATATTATTTCACTAATTATAACTAAATTATGTATTTGTTAGTTAAATATCCTAAGGCATATGCAAGAGTCAGAAGAATATGGATATTTTGCAAAGTAATAAACTGAAAAATAGAATCGAGATTGTTTATAGTCAGGAAAAGTTATTATAGAGTTTAAATAATAATATTCTAGGTAATGTGCTTAAAAATACTGTTGTTAATAAGGATTCTTTGGATTAAATAATCCATATTGATCATCTATACTTATTAAATCCACTGTGTAATTGTTCGATTTGCCCTTCATCTTAACTATAAGCCAGAGACAGAAGGTTGAAACCTTTCATATTAAACATATATAATTAAGAATTCTAAGTTTTATTTATTATTCCCCAGTTGCAATGAGCTACTGTCTTGACCATAGATAGCTGATTTATCTCTCCATGGCTTTATAGACCCTCCTGGTGAACAAGGATTCTACCTTGCACTAAGACTAAAGATATTTTTCTCACAGATGCTAGAACATGATTCTTCACTCATTAAACCTGTTATCTTTGTGTGCATGAGACCAAAGCTGTCTTAAAGCATTTCCCCCATAAGAAATAGTACAGGAAAAACAAACTAGCTGCCTCTTAAAAAAGCCATGGAAAGCATTAGTTAACATTATGCTAGCGTATTGCCACCATGTGAATAGTAAGGGACCCAAGTTCATTTGCCCAAAATATATACGGCACTTGGCCAGCAACAAGTCATTACAAAGAGAATGTTTCTGTTTTCAAGAAACTTGCAGTCTAGAGGGATGGAATTCACAACAGGAATCTGGTGATCCAAACATAACATGTCAAAGAATAAACTTAGACAAGGAATATGTAAGACTTAGTCCTGTCTAGATGTGCTAGATGAAGAAAATTGAGAAATTTGTGTTTATAGGTCATAATATGTACATATTTATAAATGAATCTATATAATACACACAGACTGCATATATATAGGCTTCTAACTATATTTATACTTTTTCATTAATTAGGAAATATATAATACATATGTATACACACACACAAACACATACATATACATACATACATTCACTTTCTAAGATGAATATTATATTATTGTCATTTCTTTATAAGGTAATCTCACTTAAAATTCTAACAGCATTTTCAATCTGATAAAATTATTTCTGTTGTATATTGATAAATTATACCTATTTATTTTGGATATAAATTTGATTTTTAACTCAATAGTGAATGACCAAGCCAAGCTAATAAAATTATTCCAAATTCACCTGGAATTAAAAGAAATGTTTAATAATAACTAAAAATCTTTCTTAAAAGCATTGAAATTTAAGTGGAAACATGTTCTATCAGGATCTTCAGAATCAAGACTTGGTTATTTTAAAAAATTGTCTCCCATATCTTATTATTATGTCTAATACATAGTAAGTACTCATGGAATGTTCACTAAAGCAAAACATATCATAGGGCTACCATCCATTAAATGATACAAATGCAAGTCTACTTTCCTGAATTTATTAGACAAATATGCTCTCATCCTTTTGAATTGACACATATGCAATGCTTATTCATTACAACAGTGTTACTGTTAAAAAAAAAAATCTTCCTGTCTATCAGTGGGGAACATGTTCAATTAGGGCATATCTATGACTCAAATAGCATATAATTTTAATAAAGAATAGAGAAGCTTTTTATTTCCCATATTGAAAAATCTACAAGATTCATAGTTTAAAATAAAGGTGCAGAACAATGACTATATTGTTAGTCTTTATTAAAAGGTTATTTTGTTTGCCTGTTCAGTTTGTTTATATTCTATGTATATCCGGAAGGATCTACAAGAGACTAATAATCATGTTTTCTATAAGGAGCTTAAGTGGGTGACTAAGAGTGAGAGAATTTCTGCACTTTTTAACTTAAGAACTATGTGACTATATTGCTTATTTTAAAAACATATGAAAATAAGAAACAAAAAGCCCTAAATAGAGCAATTCTATAATATACATAGGAAAAAAAAGCAAAGACAGATCCTAAAATGTATAATGTAGAAACCAGTCAGGGGATTCTGGTTTCCAGTCTGGCATGAAAGGAGTTTGGAAGTTGTCACTGCATCCTAACCACAGGTAAGAACTGAACAAACTGAAAGATCAAAATGTCTTCTTGGTGTCCTCAGAGAAGTGCTGTATTGGGCAAACCACTGCCTCCAATGCTGGAGAAACAGGCAGGCAGAGGCAGAGAGTCACACCTTCCCAGAGCAGAAACCACCATGGGAAGCAGTGCTGGGTAGGAAACCCTGGACCACCATTGACAAAGTCCTGGAAGCTGAGTATAGGCAAGTCCAAGAGAGGGCCCAGTTATAGGGACCCCAGACCTTTGTGGGTTTTCTCTCCAGGAGCTCTGGCAGGTTCTCACAGTGAATATCAGAGAAAGGTACCCTCACATTTCTGGCAGGGTAAAAGAAAAAGTGGCCATTTTGAAATTTCCCAGAGCATTCTGTGTTTAACAAGGTCTGCCATCAGTAGAAGCTACTTCACCAGTACCTAACTTACTATGGTTTTATCAGATCCTAACTAATCTGGGAGAAGAAACATACCCAACTCCAGCCTCCTCTAGCAACCCTGTCCTACCTAAGAGGAGATACTAAGAAGTATTTGCTAAGTTCAGTCCTGGAGCACAGGTTAGCTAGAAGATGGAGACCTGGTTACCAGACTGTAGAACACTTCTCCGTCTACCTCGTACTAACAACCTGTTTGCAGAAATTTCATGTATCCAACACATCATGTTGAATTTTTAGCAAAAAATTTCAAGGCATACTAAAAGGCAAAATACAAAGTCTGAATAGAGTAAGCATCAGATCCAGACTCAGACATGGTAGGGATGCTGGAATTATTTGACTAGAAAATTTTAAACAGCTATTTTGATTTTTAACAGCTAGAGATTCTAATCGACAACATGCAAAAACAAGTAAGTTAAGGAGAAAGATAAGAATTCTGAGAAAGAATAAAATAGAAATGCTAGAGATCACACACTGTAGCAGAAATTGAGAGCCTTTGATGGGATCATTAGTAAACTAGACACCACTGAGAAAAGACTCTCTGAGATTAAGGGTATGTCAATAGAAACTTCCAAACTGAAAAGCTAAAGAGAATAAAAAAGTAAGAAAAGAAAAAAATGGGATAGAATATGTAAGAAGAGTGGGACAAATACAAAATGTGTAATGTATCTGCAGTGAGACTACCAGTAACAAAAGAAAGAGAGAAATAGAAAAAAATATTGAAAACAATGATGACTGAGAATTTCTCTCAAATTAATGTCAGACACCAACCCCCAGATCCAGGAATTTCAGAGGACACCAAGAAGGATAACTACCAAACAAACTACACAGAAATATATCACATTCAAACCACAGGAAACCAAAGATAAAGAAAAAATCCTGAAAGAAGCCAGCAACAAACCAAGCACAACTAGAAATCCTTCCCTGGATGGAAAAAGAACCCATTGTCAACCATTTAACTAAAGGAATCAAATAAGGAAGAAGAAACACTAAATTAAGTCAATATCCAATAGATTATGCCACCAAGTCTGGCTGGTTTCTTCAGAGTTGTGTAGGAGGGAGTAAGCGTACCTGCAGAATCTCTCTAACATAACAGGTTGTGGCACTTTGTAATAGAAAGACACCTTAAACAGAACCAGGATGTAGTTTGAGGGGTGAGATGCAACTGTCCTAAGCAGGGCCAGGCTGTCCTGAAAATCCCTGTTCACCATTTTGCCCTATTGCCTCAATTTGTACTGACCTCACTTCCTTCTTTAAGTGCATAGTGGATAGTGTAGCTTAGTCTTCATACTTCCAGTGAAAATATTACATCAGCTATGTACACTTTCATACAAATAACCAGACAAGCAAAAGCTGACTGAGTGCCTGTCCAAACTCTGAGTGAGTGTCTATGGTGTGTAGTACATACTTTGAGACACAGAGCAATAACATCCTGTTTCTGGTTTGCAAGTGGGAATCTGGGGGTAAAGGCAGACATCTTTCAACTGGGGACTTGAATCCACTGTATGACCAAGTCTGACAATAAAAGCTTAGATATCTGTCAGGCAATGCCTCTCTTTTTTTTTTTTTTTAAATATTTTTTTAGTTGTAGATGAACACAACATCTTTATTTATTTATTTATTTTTATGTGGTGCTGAGGATCGAACCCAGTGCCTCACGCATGCAAGGCAAGCGCTCTACCACTGAGCTACAATCCCTGCCCACCTCTCTTTATTTAGCATAAATTTCCCTAAATAAATTGAGTTTCTTAAAAAAATGTGTGTGTGGCCCTCCAGCACTGTTTGTTCTTTGTGGAACTGAATCATCTACAACAGAGTTCCCATGACAAATAGGTCAAAGCTTGACTTCAGTTTAGATTGGGGGAAAGATAGCATTCTGGGTCACCTTGTTTCTACATCTAAAGAACTACAGGATGACGGTGAGCAGTCTCAAGACTGTCTCTCTACTAGCTCAGGGCTAAGAGAAACATCAATTCCACGGTGACCCTCACTGTGTTATGGCTCAGGAGCTAGGCTCCAGTCTTAAGTAGAGTTTGCTAGAATCTATTTCTTGTTATTATCTTGTTTATATTGTTCATAAAGTATCTTTTTTTAAAAAAATCAATAATTATGAAAGGGATAAGATATAAAAAGTAAGATAGGGATGATGATGATACTGATGCTGATAATAATAGTCCTGTGGAGCACTCCCAACATACACAACATTGTTCTCTACTTTGCATGTTATGACTCAGTTTCCTTTAACAAATTTTTGAAGTTGGTAACAGTATCATCTTTACCTTACAAATGAAGATACCAAGGTAAAGAGAGATTAAGTTCATTATTCATGACTCACAGTACATAGCTGGTAGGCTATAAATTTAAAAAGTAGTTTCTTACTCATATTATATCCCCAAAATAAACTCCAAGAGATGTAAACAATTAAATTGCACAAAAGAAAATCAGAAAAAAATTAGGAGAGTTTTCTTTGGAATATTTATATGAAGTCTAATGGAATAAATTGTTTTCTAAGCATAAATACAGTGAACAAAAATCACAAAAGGTAAACTTGTCTACACACCTACTTTTAACTTGTACATGTTGAAAAGCATACAAAATTAAGTGGCAAATAAACAAAAAAACAAAAAGTATCCCTAACTGTTAATACCTTCAATATATAAAGTGTTTATAAAAGTCAATAAAAAATAGTAATACCCTAAAATATCACTGGCCAATTTACAAAATAAAAAAAATCACTAATACTATATGAAAAAAGTAACATCTATTATTGAATTTTACTCTGGGCCAGAAATGTTCTAAATACTTTAGTTATCTCATTGAAATTTCAAAACAATTGTGTATCACATGCATACCCAAGAGAAAAGAGAATAATAAAATGCAGAACCCAAGTCTATGGAATTCTAACTCTTTATTTGGCCATAATGCTATTCTTCTCCAGTGCGAGGTTGGAGCCTGCTCATTCTGATTTGCAGGGGCTCACTGAATACACCTCTTCCCACCTCTGTGTTCAGTGATATACTTTATCAAAGCATAAGTGATACTGCTGAACTTTTCCCTCAATGTCAACCTTGTCATTTAAAGAAATGCCAGTTAAAATTAGAGTTAAATGTTATGCTTGCCTGCAAATTAGCCATGATTAAAGAAGAACAATAGTATGCCTGTCAGCTGCCCAGCCTAAGACAATCAACTTATAAGAAAAGACTTATTTTGTCTCACAGTTTTGGAGATTACAGTCCATAATTGGGCAGATATATTGCTTCTAGGTCTCTGTTGGGGAGCAGGGTCAGCACATCATGGTGGGAGCACACAGTGGGGTGAAACTGTTCCCCTAATAGCTGGGAACCAAAAAGAATGAGGAAGAAACAAGAATCCTACAATCTCCTTCAAGGACACATCCCTAGTGATCTAGAGACTTCCCATGGGGTTCTCCCTCTTATTGGTTCCACCACTTCTCAATGGTGCTAAGGGCGGGGACCAAGTCTTAACATACAAGACTTTGAAGGACAGTACAGATCCAAACTATAGCAAATGGTAAATTAAACTGAGCTGGCAAAACTACATAAATTAGTTCAATCATTCCAAAAAAGTATCTCCTAATATGTCACAAGAGTCTCAAAGAAGTTTGTATATTTTAATCTCCCATGAAAATCTAGAGAAAATAATTGCAGATACATATGATGACCTGTGTATAAGGATGTTCATTTCAATATTTTTAGAGCAAAATCTTGGAAACTCCTAAATATTCAGAAGAAGGACAACTGCTAGTAATGTATGCAATAATCATATAATAGAATTTAATAAAGCTATCAAAAATTGTTTTCAAATTCAAAGACAGTATAAGACTATATGCAAAATTATTAATATGTTACTCAATATGCATACTTATATACAAGAATAGAAGACTCAGAGACAAACCCACATAAATATAGTTATCTCAGACTAGGCAAAGGTGCCAAAAACATACATTGGAGAAAAGATGTATGCCTTTTCAACAAATGGTGCTGGGAAAACTGAAAATCTATATGTAGCAAACTGAAATTTAACCCCTATCTCTCATCATGTACAAAACTCAACTCAAAATGGATCAAAGACTTAGGCACTAGAACAGAGATGCTGCGCCTAATGGAATAAAAAGTAGGCTCAAATCTCCATCATATTGGTTTAGGAACTGGCTTCCTTAATAAGACTCCTAAAGCACAAGAAGTAAAATCAAGAATCAATAAATGAGCATGTATGAAAATACAATTGGTGTAACTTTATCTGGTTTGAAACCAGAGAAATGGAAAAACTGAGCTCTATATATGTGCTATGACTTGAAATGCAATTAAATAAACTAATAAAAAATCCAAGAAAAAAAAATCAATAAATGAGATGGATTCAAACTAAAAAGATTCCTCTCAGCAAAGGAAATAATCAGTAATGTGAAGAAAGAGCTTACAGAATGGGAGAAAATCTTTACCACATGGTCTCGGACAGAGCAGTAATCTCCAGGATATACAAAGAACTCAAAAACAACACCAAAACAATCAAATAACCCAATCAATAAATGGGCTAAGGAACTGAACAGACATTTCACAGGAGAAGAAATGCAATCATATATGAAAGAATGTTCAACATCACTAGCAATTACAGAAATGCAAAGCAGAACTACACTGAGATTCCATCTCACTCCAGACAGAATGGCAATTATCAAAAACACAAGTAACAATATATGTTGGTGAGGATGTGGGGGAAAAGGTACACTCATCCATTGCTGGTGAGACTGCAAATTGGTACAACCACTATGGAAAGCAGTATGGAGATTCCTCAGAAAAGTTGGAATGGAACCACTATTTGACTCAGCTATCCCACTCCTTAGTTTATACCCAAAGAACTTAAAATCAGCATACTACAGTGACACAGCCACACCAATGCTTATAGCAGTTCAACTCACAATGGCTAGAGTATGGACCCAACCTAGGTGTCCTTCAATAGATGAATGGATAAAGAAAATGTGGCATATATACACAATGGAATGTTACTCAGCCTTAAAGAAGAATGAAATTACACAGAATTTGCAGGTAAATGGATGGAGCTGGCAAATGTTATGCTAAGTGAAATAAGCCAATCTCAAATATTTTCTCTGATGTGTGAATGCTAATTCACAATAAGGAAGTGGGGACAGCTAGGAAAGAATAGAAGTACTTTGGATTAGAAACAGAGGAGGAGGCATGGGAGTAGGAAGAATAGTAGAATAAATTGAACATTATTACCCTATGTGCATATATGATTACATTACTGGTGTAATTCTACATCATGTATAACCAGAAAAATGCAAAATTATACTCCACTTATGTATAATGTGTCAAAACGCATTACTGTCATGTACAACTAATTAGAACAAATTAAAAACTATGTGAAGACTCACCTTAAGAAAAAGAAAACATGCCTATTCTTCACAAATTGATTTATTAATTTAATGAAATATAAAGTATAAAAAGCAATTCTAGTAGAATTTTTCTCTTTTGGACTTGATTAAATGATTCTATAGTTGTCTGTAAAATTACGAGGAATTATGAATGATGTTTCCCATTTAGTTTAATATTCCAAATTTTATATAATGACCAAGCATATTATCACTCCACATCTCTAAAATATTTGATAATATATTAGCATAAATACTTACTGCATATTTAATAAAGACTTAATAGAGTTTTAAAATGTGTTTAATCTTTTATACATATAGATCTTGTGATGAGAAACATAAGTTGTATATAAATCAAGTACTGCAGGTCTCAAAGGGGAGAGATTTCATTTGTCAGGGGACATGGGGGAGTCAGAAAAGTGACTATTATCCACTACTGAGCACCATGCTCAATCAGTGTGTACTTTTTAAAAATTGAGATGGCAAGCCTTTTGTCTTCTGATGATGTTCTGCTAATGATGCTACACATTATAGGAGCTAATTGGCTCCAAACTCACAGAAATGTCACAGCTCCATGCTTCCAGAAGCTGTGGTCTTGGTTGTCCAGCTTTTCATTCTCTTGGGGAAACTGCTGTTTTCAACGTTGGGAAGATTAAAATGCCTGGTAATATGTGAGTTCCAATTCATGAGAACTATGACAGTGGCCTTAGGCTTCTTGTCTAGATTAATTTATTTTTCCCTGGAATAAACATTGAAACCAAATGTACGTTTTACAATAGAGGCTACAGGAAATAGCATGGAATTTGAAATCCAAAGACCTGGTTTGAGTCATTTCTTTCCTTCTGCCTGAGGAAAGTAGAGCAAGCCAATTAATGATACATTTTTCTCACATCATTCATTCATTCAGTTCACAAATATTTCTCACTCTGCTGCTAGACATCAAGCACTGTATCTGTAGTAGACATCAGTAAAGACAGAAAAAGCCTATGTCCATTCAGATCCTACATTTTAGCTATAGACACAGACAACGTCAAAATAACTAGATATGGACTAATATATTTTTAAATAGTTAAAGGTTCTTGAAGAAAAATAAGTCAAGGCAGGGTAAAAGAAGATGCAGTGATGGAAGGGGTGCATTGGAGCCGTAGGGGATGAGTTAGAGAAGGTTTGATGGGTTTCCAGAGGGTTTGATGTTTAGGCAGAACCTGAACCAGAGAGTGAGGCTGCAAGACTGACAGAGAACTTCAAGGTGGGAAGAACAATTGCAGAGGCCGAGGGGTGAGGAAAGAACAAGGCTGATGTGGCAAGATGGCCGGGCAGAGGAAAGTAAGAAGGGCTGGAGTAAGATTGAGGTGGGAGCACAAAGTTCCTCATCAGAGTTGCTGTGGGGATGCAATAAGATTGAAGTGTGAGGACAGTCACAGCGCAGCCAAAGACTCCCTCTACAAATGTCAGAGCAGCACAAGGAAGTGGAGCCCTGCCGTCTCTGTCATCACCCATGACGTGACCCAGCAGTAGAGGCTCTGTGTTTGCCCAGAAGGTATCCTGGCAGCTAAAATTTTCCTTTGGAGGTCTCAACAGCCCCAGGCCACTTGGGGCTTAGCAGAGGCCACACTGTGTTCTAGAGAAATCCAAAGAGCTGGTTTGAGTCATTTCTTTTCCTTCTGCCTGAGGAAGGTGGAGCAAGCCAATTAATGATATATTTCCTATGCCGAATCCCTCTGGGTTAGCAGCTGGGCAGCACCCACGGCTGGGCCCCTCACGCAGTAGACATTTGGCACACAAGTGTGCACTTCTGTCATTCACACTTGCAGCATCATGTACAAGAATAAGTATCTGGCAACATAAGAAGCTGTTAGGGAAGCTTTCATAACACATGGCACTGTATGAAGAGAAAGGCTTTGAGGAAAGTTTCATGCGGATTGTTGTGTACAGGCAACACTTGGCCATTTTACCTGTATCAGGCCCTTTCTACCTGGGCTCCAATGCATGTCTTGTGTCTGACTTAACAATTCGAGTGGTGTGCCCACCAGAGAATGATGTTGGAAGCCAGAGTCAGTCACAGTGGCCCTTTCCCATCATATAAAAGGATTGAGATTTCCTTGGGTTAGCATTTGACAACATAATGCAGGCTTGTCACTCCTGTCTCTCAGACCTTTACCTCCCTTTTTCTACTCTGCTATAAATCTTAACCTCATTGCTCTTTTCTCTATCACTGCTGCTCTGCCTACCTCATCCTGCTGTGCCAGCTCACATTATATTTTCCTGGGGCAAATTCTCTGCCAAGAAGTGTGGGAAAGCAGGGGAGGGGCTGCTGCATCCATTTGCCAGTGCTATGGGTGTCTCAGCGTCTTGAGGTGGAAATACCTGCTTGATTGAGTTCAGGTCCTCAGGCCTCCGGGCACCACACAGGCTCTTTCATCAGCCTTGGGCTCATGGACCATGTATGAAATCCACGAAAATGCAAGTGCACTTGAAAGCTCAAATATGCTTTCCCGTTGCTCATCGGCACATTTGTTGCACATCTGACTAGGAAAGCTTGAAGTGACAATGTCAGCCTTTCTTAGGGTGGCTGGTTTGCTTCTGCAACAAAGCCCAAGGCAAGCATAAGACTCTAAGAATCCTTTCCACTGACTCTCCCCCAGATTATTCTTCCCCATGAGGAATTTGTTGAATTTCATCACTTAGATAATATTTAAAGAGGCATCTAAATAATTTGGGAGATTAGAAGATAGTTATTACAAAACCATACTGCCTAGTGTGTGCTCCCTGCACATGAAAGAAAGTCAACCTTGCCATGAGGAAAAGCCTTTAGTGCTGAGCCAGAAATTAAAATGACCAATTCAATCTCCCAGGTCCTACTGATCCCTGGATAGGAAATACAGAGCGATCACACTATGGCCACTGGATTGTGGCAGCTGACTGGGAATTTCATAAAAAGAGAATCATTGGGTAAATCTTTTGGGTTCTGCTTTCAGCTCCTTCTCTTCTTCATGTGAAGAGTTGCTGGGTTGATAAGCTGAGAGATAGAACTTAAATCTACTAGATCTTGTTTTTAATCATGAACAGAATAAGATTTGTTTGGACTCTAGAAAATAACACTCCTTGGACTTACAGCTGTTTTATTCAGGAGAAATCTGTTTAAAATAAGTTTTAAGGGAAGAATGAAAAGTCCAGCGGTGTGCGATATTCTAACAAGGGCACATACTTCCTGAGGGAAAGGAGGACAGGAGTGAGGGTCCAGCCTCCATATGTGTTCACTGATTATGAAAGTCCTTCCTTTGAGATTTTACTTTTTAAGGTCAATAGCTAGTGGCTACTTTGTTCTCACGCTCTCATTGTGTTAACAATGTTAATACTTTCTTGCATCTCAGTTCCTTGATCTACAGTGACACAGCCAAGAGTCCAAGCTCTGTCTTTACAGGTATAAAGCCCTCCAATCCCAGTCTGCTACTTCCCCTAGCTCAGTTCATTTCAACAAACACTTACCAAGTATCAGCTGATAATAGCAGTGCAACTGCAAAGATGACCACATTTTGATACTTGCATTAGTGAGTCTTGGAGTCTAATGGGAGAGACTTAGCAGATAATATTAACATAGCATGTTAAGTACCAAACTAGAAATCTTCCCCCTATGCTATGGTAGTATGGAGTAGAAAGACCATAGCTCAGCCTGGGAGTTCAGAGAAGACTTCCTATGAAAGACCATAAATAAATTTGGTCTTGAAGGTAAATGATATGAAAATAAGTGGGAAGATGTTCTAGATAATGATCAGTATAAGCAAGAGCAGAAAGTCATAAAATAACATTGAGCATGCAGTGAAGCATAAGCAGTTGATATTATTTAAGCATAGAATCTGTGTCAAGAAGCAGTAATGAAGTTATACAGGTTGGTGGGTGGATGCCAAATGCTCAGAGTCTGGAGGGCCTGGCAAGAGATCCTGAATTCTACAGCTCATGTATAGTCTCTCAATATATTTAAATAGGGAAAGAAGTGGTCAGATATAAATTTTAAGTGGATAATTTGTGAAAAATTTTAAGGTATTGATTCCAGAGGGATAATCCTGAAGACTTGGAGATGAGTCTTGATGATATGATGTCTAGTATGGACACAATGTATAGGGATGGAAGAAAGGATATTAAGGGTTTTGAGACATAACAATTGATGGATGTTTGGGTGTAAGAGGAGGCCAGGAAAAAGAGTAAGTTGAAGTTTGCTCATGTTTCTACATTGAAATAAGGTGGATAACAGAGTGATCACATGTGTCAGGCACTATACACAAGAGTGAGTGTTGTTTTAAGGTGTGGTTTCCATATAAGAGGCAGAGGAACACAGATCACCCAAGGTGCCACAAGGCTTGGATACTATATCCAATAGTGGGGTTTTTTGGGGGGGTGACATTAAACATTTCAAAGATTGGATTTTTAAGGTGCAAAAGTAGCTCATCCTGAAGCAGATCTAAGCCTTTTGGAAAGAAAAAAAAAGTGAAAATACTCAAAGAAAAAATTTCTAATTTAGGAATTTTGTAAGCAGTATTTCTCCCCCACTTGTGCTCTCTCACTCTTACCCTTTGACATCTCATAGCCACCATTAGTGTGCATTTCCTGCAAGTCCCAAATTCCATTTACAGTGCCATGAAGATTTATTCTCATAACATCACTCTCCCATTTCCAAGATTTCCAAAACTGAGTCATGGAAAACTTTTCATAATGCAATTTCCCTTTCCACCTTGTAAATTCCATTTTTTAAATTCCTTCTGTGATTCTATCAGTGACTAAATACATATTTCACTCAAGAATTAGAACTTCCAAATTTTGGAGACTCCAATAATGGAATAGCATTTGCTTAGTTATGGAGAAAGGTTAGAACTTTTTGTCTCTTTTGAATGCTCTTCCCCGTCTCAATTTTCCTGTAAAAATTTAAGTAATTCCATTATAAAAGAGAAAGGATATTTGATAGAAAATTGTTAGTTTTACTGGTAGATAAATGATTGTGTAGGTGGATGAACTACAATAGTTCAAGTCAAAACTGCCCCTTGAATCAGAACTATCAAATTTAAAATACTATGTAAGCTCAACATATATGCAATCTCATATTTTCTAGTAGTTATATTTTAAACAGTATGTTGTATCTAATCCATTATATCCAAAATATTAGAGTTTCCACTGTTATGTATAAGTGCTTATTAATGAGGTTGTTTTTTCATATGAAGTGTTCAGAATCTAATATGTATATTTTACACTTATAGCATATCTCAATTCAGTTGTTAAATTCATCGGAATGTTTGGTTTGAACTTAGATTTCATGAAATTCGAGTTGAAAAAAATACATTCACATACCCAAGTTGTTGGGAGTATACTTAACATTTTCTCAGTGACACTTCCTGAATTTTAAGTGCTGAGTGACAACCTGTGACCTGTGGACAGATCATCTATAAATGCTTCCTCCTTCCTTTGATCTCAATCTTCCAGTCCTGCAAATGAACTTGGGGCAACTGAATATTGGGGGAAGATATTTGTGAAAGTTTTACAAATCTCCTAAGCCTTTGAGGTCTCACCTGTGAGTTCTGTTAATGGACTATCAAACCAGCTCAGTTTGGCTATGGGGAATTGTTTTAGTCATCTTTTTCACTGCTGTGCCCAAAAGAGCTGACAAGAAAAGTGAGAGGAAGAAAGGTTGATTTGGGGTTCACTATTTTAGAGGTCTCCATCTATAGATAGCCAACTCCATTGTCTGGGCCCAAGGTGAGGCAGAACATCATGGCAGAAGGGTGTAGGGGAGAAAAGTAGCCCAAGACCCGACAACCAGGAAGAAGAGAGAGTGCTCTCACTCACCAGAGACAAAATATATAAACCTCAAAGGCATGTCCCCAATGACCTACATCCTCCAGCCATACCCTACCTGCCTATAGTTACCACCCAGTAAATTCCTATCAGGAGGTTAATGCACTGATTAGGCTAAAACTCTTAAAACCCCAACATTTCACTTCTAAACTTTCATGCATCAGCTCACACATGACCTTTTGGGGGATACCTCATATCTAAACCATAACTGGGATCCTTAAGGGAAGGCATAGAGGTCGTGCAAGATTCTGAGATAACAGAAAGCAAAGCTTTTATAGAAGGCATGCAGAAGATATCTTGTAGGTGTTAAAATAGCCTGGAAGGTCACTTTTCAACATTAAGGTCGGTTTTTGTTGTTGTTTGTCTGTTTGACCTTATTTCTAGCATGACCTTAGAACGTTCACCAATTACAATTTATACCAAGAAAAATACTTCATTGTAAACTGAATTAACAGACATTAAGTGTTCTTAAAAGTAACATAAGTCTGGACCAAGGTTAAAAATCACCCCTTACCCCCTCAACACACACACACACACACACACACACACACACACATACACGCGCACACGTACTGCTTCAGACCAAAAACTTCCCAAAGTCTAGCAGTGGCAGAAGCCATTTGACATTCCTGCATGTAGTGTCAGAGGTTAGTGGTGACAGAGATTGTTTCTTTGCCATCAAAGGTTTTTAATTTCAGGCAGGATTGGGAAGTGAGAGGTAGAGAAGCAAAGACTTCTTCCCTGCTCCTTCTGGCTCAACAAGCCCCTGTGAACTAGGTCTAGCAACAGAGTTCAGCCTCACTCCAGCCCCTGACTGGCAGCCCTGGTTTGGGGTATAGAGTGGGAGGAAGGCAGAGCAGATGGTGGTGGCCAGGTCCAGCTGCCTTCCAAGCAAGTAGATTTTCCTACCCACCCTGTTCCTCCTACATCTTTCATGCCAAGCTTCACTTCCTTTTAGTGATTCTTTAGCAGAACTCTTGTCTTCTGAATCTTACGACATTCCAGGAAGCCTTAGACTTCCATTTCTTTCATTTATTTAAATGATTTGGACTTGCATGGTATTGATATCTGTTATCCTAATGTCTCCTCTGATTACCATTTTCAAATTACTCTTTTCCTAAAAGCTTCAGCTTAAAAATGTTAACATGAACATTTACAAAGAGAACAACATTTTGTCCTCTTGTTTGCAGTTATTACAACCAGTTAACCTTAGTAGTCATTTAGGGAATGCCTGTTTGGAACTAGGACCCTTGCTAGGTAGGTGCGTTGGGGCCAGATGTTCTACATAACACTCAGGTGGAGAAGAAGCCAACTAGAAAATGAGGGACTTTCTTCCATGGACAAATCAGGTGACTGAATAGTTCCATGGCCAGATATTCCTCAAAGAAATTGGTAGCAAATATCTATATATTTAGTTCTCAAAACGTTGACTGCTATCTAGTTATTTGCATTTGATCTTATTGCACACCAAGTGGATATTTTGTGAAAACAATGTCAAGAACGAATGGAAATCCCAAAAAAACCTAGTCACCTTTTGCCTTGGATCTCTGCTGTTTCATCTTATAGTGACAACCAAGAAATCATTTTCAGACATTTTGTTAAATGTGTTCAGTAATTTGTTTTTACTCCATTAGAAACACAGCTCCTGAGATTTTATATTTCTTGCTCATAGAGCATATGTTTTAATCACATGCCAGCAAATGACCTATTGGGGAAAATGGGACCCACTGAAAATAAAACATGAGCACAATTTCTCTTCCATCAGAAAAGGTTTTGAGAGGATGGATTGGGAAGAGAGGAGAGATGTGTGCTAAAAGAAGAAAAGGAAAGAAGAAAGAAGACCCTCTTGATTAGAGAAACCAACCCTAGGAAATAAAGAGCCCCCCGGAGGAATATGCATCCATTTAACCAGCCTCTGCTGGTGCCATCTCAGACACCCGTTTCTAAATTCTTTACTCTAAAATATTCACACCTACTTCTGGTGAGACTCCTGTGAGAGGGTTATTTTTACCTTCATATTTTTACCCTCTGTGAGAAGGTTATTTTACCTTGTGTGACTCACACGACAGCTGTCAGTGCTTTGTAAGGGGTAGACGCCTTCAGCAACCACTTAAGTGGGCACCGCTGACCATCTAATCCATAATCCCTCCCTGACAAGAAAATATCCCTGCCAGCTAACAAGGCAGCCAAGGAAGGAACTGAAAAAAAAGAAGTAAGAAAGAGTTGGAGAACGTTTGGGAGGTGGGACTGACTTGTAAGATTAAAGACACAGGAGGAGAGAGAACATTTTGTGATGAAGAATAGAGTCAGCGTGTATTTAACCAGAATATGATTTGCTAGAGAAAACATACAGCTGAAGAGCAATTATAAACTATTTACAAGAGACTTGCAATGGTGGGAATCAATCCTGAAAGGCAGTTTTTTTAAAAAATATATTTTATTTGTTCTCACTAGTTATACATGACAATTGAATTCATTTTGATACATCATACATAAATGGAGTATAACTTCTCATTTGGCTATACATGATAGAGAGTTACACAGGTCATGCAATCATATATGGACATAGGGTAATGATGTCCAATTCATTCTACTATCATTGCTACCCCCATGGCCCCCATACCCCCTCCCTTCCCTTCATTCCCCTCAGTCTAATCCAAAATACCTCTATCCACTTATTGTGAATTAGCATCTGCATGTCAGAGAAAATATTCAGCCTTTGGTTCTTTGATATTGGCTGATTTTGCTTAGCATAATATTCTCCATTTCCATCCATTTACTGACAAATGCCATAATTTCATTCTTCTTTAAGGCTGAGTAATATTCCATTGTGTATATATAGATCACATTTTCTTTATTCATTTACCTGTTGAAGGACACCTAAGTTGGTTCCATAGCTTAGCTATTGTGAATTGAGCTACTATAAACATTGATGTGGGTACATCACTATAGTATGCTAATTTTAAGTCCTTTGAGTATAAACCCAGGAGTGGGAATACTGGGTAAAATGATGGTTCCATTCCAAGTTTGGATAGGCAGCTTTGAAAGAAGGAAGGGAATTGTAGCAGTATCATGGGGGAAAAACTGGATTCCATAATAAGTTCAAATACAGCTTTGGGATTGCTATCCCCATGGTGTGATCTTGGATAAATCACTTAGCCTCTCTGAGCTTCAGTATCTGCATCTGTAAAATAAGAACATTAGCTATGATGATCTATGGTTCCTCGAACTCTAGAATTTTTCTCTTACATCTTATGCTTTTAAAAGCTTGGGAAAAAATTGGGAAATTATTTACTAAAATAAAAAATTGGGAAACTATTCACTAAAATAAAAAAAATAGAAGGCTTGAATATTCGCCAACAGTCATTTATACCACAGTGAAAGGGCAAACATGAGCGGAGCCTGTGTTGAAACAGCTTTGCTGATGTAATAAACATTTGGGGGAAAACAACCCTTTCTTCAATGATCTTTAAAAATAATAATAATACTTTTCTATATCTCCTTTATAAAATTCTTGCAAATCCATTGGTTTTTTAAAAAATTTTTTTTAGTTGTAGATGGACACAATGTATTTTTATTTTATTGCTTTGTATGTGGTGCTGAGGATAGAACCCAGGGCCTCACGCCTGCAAGGCAAGCGCTCTACTGCTTAGCAACAATCCCAGCCCCCATTGGCTTTTTTGACATGTACAGGAAATAGGAGAAATTTCCTGTGACAAATCTAGAATGTTTAAAGGACTTTCTTAGAATCATAGAACTGGTTAATGATAAAGATGAGACTAGATTGCAGGTCTCTACAGCACCAAGCTTGAGCATTTGCTTGGGGCACTTTTTGCATGGTCTTCCCAGAGCTGTTTGGGTGTCACATCCAAGATGTGGCATCCACTCCAAAGACACAATCCCCAAATGGCATCAACTGCAGAACATAGATGCATGAGATGGGATGGGACTACACATTTCTTTAGTCAGCTCACAATTATCTGTCAGTCAGCATGCCCTAAAATAAGTTACAAACTGCCTGGGAGTACACAATATGATGCATTAGGGTACCTGGGGAATATGTTAAGAAAAATGCATTTATATTTATTTTGTGCTTTTCATTTATATTTTTGTGTGCCATAAAATAAATACTATGAGTGGGGCTGGGATTGTAGCTCAGCGGTAGAGCGCTTGCCTTGCATGCGTGAGGCCCTGGGTTCGATCCTCAGCACCACACACAAACCAATAAAATAAAGACATTGTGTCCATCTACAACTAAAAAAAATAAAAATTAAAAATAAATAAATAAATAAATACTATGAGTATAATGTTTCAAAGTAAGTAGTGTATGACTATCATGTATAAATGAGAATATATGTTGTACTGATTCAATCCATGATCAAAAATATTTGGAGACTATGTTTTGGAAAACTGAGGAAAAGTCCTAACAGAAGAACAGTATAGCTATTGATAGGATTCTCTTGTGCTCTTCTTATCCCTAAAGAGGACTGGAGGAAAGTGGGAAGAGGTATAGAAAAGAACAGGTTCCATAGATTCTGGAAGATAAACCAGAAAAGTAGGATAACAAATGGAACTACTGTGACCGAATTGGGGCAGCTGGTCACATGTTTGTCCCCGACACAAAGGTCTCTTTGTTTCCCTGCACAAACACACTGCAGGTCTTTGTCAATCATAATTAACAATTCCATCCAGCTGTCCTTGCCACCACTTCTCTCTTGTCTTTTTAGTCATTTGGCAATCAGTGTAAAGCAAAACTTCCCAAGACCTTTAAAAGATAATGTTGCGAAGGAGAAAATTATTTTTGACCAAAGAACCTGTACGTTTCATGGGGTGGGGGCACAAAGAAGTCTAAGTCATCCAAAGAAAAAACCTGGAGAATTAAGGTATTATTCATAACTTACAACTTGGTGCTTCCCTGATTTTTAGAGTTCGCCAAAGATCTTTGCCCTATGTGGGGAAGGTTTATGAAACAGAAAAGGAATAAAGCTGAGGAAGAGAAAAATTAGTGCCTCTTACCCAAGATTATTAAATCATTAACACAGAAACCAGAAAGGAATGGTGTGTAACATCAGAAAAATAAATAGCTATCGAGTAGGAAATTCTCTCTGAAGGTTAATAGTTGGGACTATTTCAAGGGACAAGAGCTGTAGAAAAGGTAAACTATTCCTTTACATAGAGAAATTCTATAGTTGAAAAAGGAGACAACCTAAAGATTATGTTCATAGATGCCTTTGTCTTTAAACCAATTTCTGCACTTGAAATTGTTGGCAGACATTGAAGCCACCAGATCTTTGTTATGGTATTATATAACTGACAGAGACCATGGGCATGGTCTCATGCAAGTCTGGTGGGCATAACGGGTTTGCCAGGAAGGAATCTGAAGGTTGCTGAGCATGGTTTTCCGTATTTAGAATGTGTGGCTGTGGGAAGTACAGCAGGTCTGGTGGGAGGAAGAAAGCAAAGTCTTGGGTTTCTTTTTCTGTTTCTGTCACCAAATTCCTTGGGTGAACATTTTAATCTCGTTATAGAGAACATTCCTTTCTCATCTGTAGCATTTATCTATTCAGCAAACATTATTGTATTGACTATATGTCAACCCTATCTTAAGTGCTAGAAATATTAAAATTAATACAATACTATCTCTCAAAGATTGTACAGTCTGATAAAATATATAAGACACATAGAGTTATAATTAACTTTTGATGGAAAGCAACATTGAACCAAGACAAATGAGTAATAATTTTTGTAAATGCTAGTATACCCTAGGAAGCAAAAGAGAATTTTCCCGTTTTGCAAAAATATGAGCAAGCAAAATCATCATTTCTTCTCTCTGACATCGTTTACAGTTTCCTTTGTTCTGGCAGCCATTTTTTCTGGATCCCATTGGTGAGCAAATAAGAATGGGATGGGGCACAGAGCTGAAAAGTACAGAGCTGTGACTTCTGCTATCTTTTCTCCATTCAAGAGCAGGAAGCAAAGCATTTAGTACTGCTTTCCATGGAACCACATGGAGAAGAACTCAAATGCAGACAGTGATGGAAAGCAACTGGTGAAATGTGTTGACAAATTGAACCAATGCTGTTGTTACATATGGCAGCTATTTTGTGTGTGAGTTGTCTGATGGAAAATGAGTTAGTCAACAATTGTTACTGAGGGAAGACTATGCATTTTCTTCCTTAATGAGTCTGTTAGCTTATTCAGAGTCATTTAGAATTAATAACTTAGGAAAATTTCCTACGATGTTTTTCAAGTACAGAGATTTAGAAAGCTTATTTTAATGATCACTGTGCTGACATAATCTTCTAACTAAAATATCATGACATATGGTCTTATAAAACCCCTTTTCCACCCTGATTTTTAACTCTTTGCAATATCTTTTAAGAATATAAAGATTAAAACATATCTAATAAATCACAGTCAAAAGGATCAAAACTTTCTGAAACTTATGCTTTGTAAAAAGCTGAGATGTTATTCCTGTCATTCACTGCATTTTTCAATTAATTTAACTAAATCAACTAGAATTCAGAGAATGTGAAAGGAACTGTGAAAGATTCAATTACTGCAATATTGTTTGCCTCTGCTTGCATGTGTTTATGGAGTTTTATGGAAGTTTTCATTATTACCTTTCTCCCTTTTCCCCCTTCAGTGGATTCCATTGATTTCTTTCTTTTAAGTGATTGTTTTCAAAAGTTCAGCATAAAAACTTAACTATAAAAAGTTATCAAAGACTGAAAGCATTTAACATTTTTAGCTTTCTCCCAAACCAAGAAAGAAACTTAGCTACTAAACCACTTGTACTTTCTACTCACCATTTTCCTTGTTTGATTCTCACTATTAGTAATTGTAGTTATCAAAATCTTAACAGTCAGTAGGGAAATCTGCTAACTCTTGCTATAATATAGCTGACAAATTATTCCAAAATTTAGTGACATTAAAAAAAATTCTTATCATGTTAAAGGATTCTGTGGGTCAGAAATTCAAGCGGGGCAAATCAGGGACATCTTTTCTTTGTCCACATTGCGTAAGGCCTCCACTGGAATTTGGCTAGGGGTCTCAGTTACTCTCCTTGTGTCCTTTCCATGTGGTTTTTCTGTGTAGGCTATTTTTGGGTTTCCTCACAGCATGGTGGCTAGGTTCCCAGGGAAACTACACCAAGAAAGAAATAACCAAACAGAAGCCATGTTGCCCCCACCTTGCCAGTGACATAGTGTCAGTTTTATAGTGTCCCACTCATTAAGGCAGACACAAAGTCTCTCAAAGTTCAAGGGCAGAGAAAATGGACTCAATCTCTTGATGGGTGTGTAGCAGGGTTGCACATTAGCATGGATTGGAAATGTGCTGTGGCCCTCCTTGAAAAACACGGTCTGTCATACTATCATACTTTACCAGTCTCCACAATTGCCCTTGTTCTTTGTGTCTCCTGCCTTCCCTCTGGGTTCTCTTTCCTTCCTGAAGTATGTCAATTAGTAGTTTATTATCCATGTTTACCAACGGAAAGTATTTTAGACTTTGTATCTATTGAATCATAAAATTATATAATTTACATTTTTTTTTACCAGCATTGAAAATAAAATTCCATTGTCTTTTCACACCTACTACTATGGATAGAAACTTGCTTTCAATCTAATTGACATCTGTCTTCTCTATTCACTTGTTTTCTTTATGCACTCATATAAATTAGCAAATCAATTTTTTAGGTCTAGTTTTGTTTTTGTTTACTTAATTTGTCACTCAATGCTGTGTGCATTTTAAATCTGGACATTATCTATTTCTTTAATTCTAGACCATATTTTGTTCATTCTTCCTTTGAATATTGATTCTCTCTCATTTCAACTCTCCTCATTCCCTGGAGCTCCTATTGGATATCATCAGATCCTCCCAATATATCCTCCACTTCTCCCAATTGCTCTTTTAAAATCTACTTTTCTCTCTGTGCTGTGTCCTGGGCCAGTTCCTGAGGACTGTGTTTTAATTTGCTAATTCTCTGTTTGACCATTTTTGTTTAGTAATGGAGGGGGGTCGTCCACTATCACTTTGAGTATTCTTAATAAGTTAACACTAATTTTCAGATTGCTGTGCTCTTTTAGTCTTTAGGTGAACTTACCTCCCAAATGCTGCTTTTATTAGTATTTGTATTCCTATTATGGTGTGAATTTTTGGTTTAAAGATTCATCTTGTGTCCCAGTGATTTTTGTTCTGTTTTGTTTCCTACTTCTCTTTAGAAACCATCTCACTCTGTCTACCAGGTTTCTTCTACCCTTTTCCTCTGGAACCAGAATTCAAATTCAGACCTTTGATTAGGCATCTTCAATAAAAAATATTGAAAATGTTACCTGTCCAGTTCCCAAGCTGGAAAACAGTGTGACTTTACTCCAGGCAATAGCTGTCTATTTTTCCCTCCTGTTTCTTCATTCATATAGCTTATGGACACTGTACCCAAGACAACCAAGCAGTTCTATTTCAGCCTTATGCACATTTGAGGCCAAGCCATCCCAGTCTCTGACTTCAGGAAGTAAGCCAGGCTCTAGTCATAAATCTCACAGTCTTAACATCAGGCAATTTTAAGTTCAGGTATCAAAGCCCTCCATGTCCTCTTTTGATTTTCAAACCCAGAGTCTCAAATGTCCCCAGCTCAATACATTTCAACTTCAGCCCAGTTATTCCAATTTTTGTCTCTAAAATGTCTCTTATTTTATCATATCTGTCTTTTAAGTTTTTAAAAATCTATTATTGTAATATTTTTTAAACATCTGGGATACCTAAAATTGTGACTGTACAATTCTATCAGCTGGAAATCTGAGGCTATTTTTTATGTTCTGCATACTTACTAATTCATTAAATAATCACCAAAGATAGCACAAGTAAATATTAGAGTAAAAGAGAAAAGATGAGGGTCCTGTAGCAGTGTAAGCCCAACATCTTGGTTATTTTTATTCAACCTCTACACTGTCATAAAAACTGAAGTAGAAAAGAACTGCATAACATTCTTTATATTAATTGTAGAATTATGTAATTCATGTGTCATGCCCAGGAGGGCCCAATGACAGAATGAGAGTCCATGTCTAATTAGTTCTCCCTCAGGGAAACATTCACTTTGGTACTAAGTACATTCTAATATTGCAAATGCTTTTAATCCTTATAGTGTATTTAGGGATTTCCTATTTCTAAGACCTTCCTGTTACAAATTACATAAATATAGTAGGTAAAACACAGGCTCTAAGTTCTTTAGAGTCTAAGTTCTTTAGGTATAGGGGGATTTAGCTTTCTCAAAGTAAGAGGTACTGAATAGTCCAATTTCTTCTCTATTTCTTCTAAATTCAATGAAAAGCTAGTATGTACAATTTTTGCCTAATTTTAGAATAAGTTTCAGGGTTTTTTCCCCTCTATTTTTAAGGAGAGAGAGAGAG
The DNA here is from genome assembly GCA_004024805.1 of Geosciurus inauris. Lineage (NCBI taxonomy): Eukaryota > Metazoa > Chordata > Mammalia > Rodentia > Sciuridae > Geosciurus > Geosciurus inauris. The sequence continues at coordinate 106,444 of PVHX01000857.1, read as the reverse complement.
AGAATTGAGGGGAAAACGTATTTTGAAACAAACTTACCATGCTCCCAAATGAAAAACATTGAAAATTTAACATTGTCATTGAAATCAATAGACAATAATAAATCTACTTTCTTTAAGTTTTGCACCAACTATGACTTTGTTGACTTCAGGCCTACATGTAGATTTGTATGTACCATTTGAAAGTCTTAAAAGTCAACTGTAGTTAAGTATTTTACAAACAACTTGTTTTAGTTAAAAACTATTGGCTAAACATTTACAATTTGATGGTACATTTTTGGAAACTGATTAAAATTGAGATTAACCCTCTGAATATATTTGTCCCATAGTTCTGATGCTTGACTAACTTCTGTCCTCTTTGCTCATTTTTATGTTTATATAATTTGGAACTTTCAATATATTCTTCAGACTACTGGCTTTGCTTGAAAAGAGTGTTCTCTTTTTAGAAGACTCAGATTGGCTGTGTTACTCTCCAATCCCTCCTTTGGAGGATTATTCCTGTCAATCAGATCCCTGCCTTCCTGTCCTCCTGGCCTCAGTATTTGCTTGAGGCTGAATGGCAACCTCCACCCTAGGTGAAGTGTCAGCAGGTGTGACTAATTAGACATGGACTCTCATTCTGTCATTGGGCCCTCCTGGGCATGACACATGAATTACATAATTCTACAATTAATATAAAGACCTCCTTTCTGCAATAGCACTGCCCCAATCAGCCCTCACTTCGGAGGCAGGATACAGGGCTCTCAAGAAGGTAGTGAGCAGGAGTGGCTGATTTCTAGAAACCAAGAAGGTGGGCAAGTCTTGAATGCTGGAAGAGGAAGAGGCAGATGCCTTCTGCTAAGGGAGAGCCCATCTGATAGGGCAACCCAGACTATGTTATAGTATGAACAACTCTCTTGTTCCTGTAGCCTGGCTGAGCAAATCCAAACACTGTGTCCTTTTTGTTGTTGATGTTTTAATTTAACCTTTATTTTTTATTTATTTGTTTTTTATGTGCTGCCAAGGAGTGAACCCAGAGCCCCACCAGTGCTAGGCAAGCACTCTACCACTACAATTCCAGCCCACACTGTATCCTATTCTTATTTAATGTGCTCAATAAACAAAGTATCTTAAGTACAATTTATCTGTCTTGCCACGTGAAAAGAACTGACTCCATACACTTGGCAAACAGTGAAACAGGAATGCATTTAGTCACTCAAAAAAAAAAAAAAAAAAGCGAGCTATTGAATGCCTGGGATATGCACAGTGTTAGTAACCTAACCAGAATCAAGATAGACAAGATCACCATTACCTTGGAACTAATGCTGTTATGAAAAGAGATAGAACATTTCTTTAAATTAAGATACCAGATAATGCAGAGTACTATGCTAGAATTAAAAGGTGGTAATGAGACAGTAACTGGGTGAGCATCTGGAATGGATGATCAGATAAATCTCTGTTAAGAGGTAATACCCTAGCTAAGAACAAGAGAATTCATTTGAGAACTAAATGAATATATTCTTGGAAGAGCTATCCAAAAAGCACTAAGGTAGGAATGTGTGTGTTGCAGAAAGAGAAGAGATTGTGATAATGACAACTTTTCTGTGGCAGGAGGTTGGAAAGGAAGGCTGTGCAGGTTTATGAAAGGATATTGTACAATTGAGAAGCCGTATGAATCTTACAAGTAGGGGCTGCTATGACCTGATTCATGTTTTCCAAAGCTCACTCAAAAGTGTATGGGGGTGGAGAGATGGCCACAGGGAAAGTGAGTAGATTAGTTTTGAAGTTACCACCATAGCCCAGTTGTAAAATTATAGTATCTTAGTTGAGAGTGGTTGCAGTGTAAGAGGAAAACATTTAAGATTCTTCCACACTTCATGGGGGAATTCTTAGGACTTATACATGGATGGGCTAAAGGGTATGAGTCATGAATTCTCTAAAAGAATCAGGAAGAAATACATATTAAGCTCTAAATTTTCCTGGAAACCAAACAATGCCACTTTACTTTTCATTGACTCACTGACTTCCATGGAGAAACAGGTAGTTAATACATTGAACTCACTACTATGTGGTATTCACTTAGTCATGGTTTTTTTAATCACTAAAGAAAGATCATATTATGTTCAGTGTATGTAGTTTAGAAAACACTTTATCATACACCAGGTATCTGAAAATATCTTTTCCTTGACACTTTTATCCCATTGACTCCAAAATGATACAAGTGGTAATAGTGAAGGGCAAAGTGGGTTCCTGAAGGTCTAGGAGAACTCTAGAGGCATTTCATAACTAAGATAATATGAGTTCCTATAACCACCTCTCCTTCCCACTCTGTGCTGTACTGGCTTACATGTCTGCTTCCTATGGGAACTACTTGCAGACAAAGCCCAGGTCCATTTTGTTCACCACATCTGTGTGTATTTGGTGAGTGAGTGAATGAATGAATCCTGAATACGTCAAGTTTTCTAATCTCAAACTATTCTTGCTTCAAAATTATATATATATATATATATATATATATATTTTTTGCCCCCCAAACATTTCAGACTATTGTTTCTATATCTGGGTTTCTGCTTGTTTTAATACCTAAGTTGACTCTTCCCTTTATTTAATTACTGTATTTCTTCCTGCCTACTTCATTATGGATATCCACATAGGATGGACATACATATGATGCTTTTGAAAATCCTGTGTTGAGACAGGACACCATTTTCTCAGATACTTTTCAGTCAGTTAGACTTACTTCTAACATCATTAACATGTTGGGATGGAGAAATGTACTGCACTACTTGGGATGCTGTGCAAGGCTTTACAAAGTCTCCTTTCAGCTTCAGAGTTGATTTGAAGCCATTACGTTCTGTCTCTTTGGGAACCTAGATATCATATTTAAAAATGCTTCCCACAGAGTAATTCAGAAAAGATTGCAATGTATCCTTTGAATACTGAATATTGACTATTTCTATAATAAAAAGTACAGAGAGTTCCATTTATGTTTATCTTTTTATTGCAAATGGCCACAACCTGGTCAAAAAAAATTTGTCTGTGGCTGCAGGACATCTGCCAGTAAATGAGTCTGTTGAAAGGGCCACACCAAATCCAGCATCAAATGAGGGCCAACCCTGACCACAGCTGAGTGGTATGAAGAGGGCTGAGAGCAGCGTGGTCACCACCCAGGCTGAAGAGGAAGAAGGCAGGAGGTGTTAATGGAAAAATCCAACTTCCCTTTCTTCCAAAGATGATGAGCTGAACCAAAGTGCAGCTTGCTCTGGTAGCTTTAAAAAGAGAACTTTCATTTTTCAGAATGAAAATGTTAACCAGGCTTTAGCCTCCTTGTGTCCTTTCACAAATTTCTTTCTATAAAATAAATGCCTCTTTAAAAGCTCATGTTTGTTTAGTAATCATCATCTGGTTTTGTTGTTTTATGTGAGGACTTTATTTAGTTCCTAAGTTAGTTTCCTAGGACTGCCCTAACAATGTACCCCAAACTGACCGGCATGAATAACAGAAATGTATCATCTTACAGTTCTGGAGGCTAGAAGTCCAAGGTCAAGGTGTCAGCAGGGTTAGTTCCTTCTGAATGCTGTGAGGGAGAATCTGTTGCATGCTTGCTGCCTACATTCTGGTGGTTAATGCAATCTTTGGCTTTTGTTGATTTGTAGAAACATCACCTTAATCTCTGCCTTCATGCTCACATGACATTTTACATTTGTGTTTGTCTTTCTGTCCAAATTTCCTCTATGTATAAAGGTACAAGTTATATTGGTTTAATGACTACTGTACTTTAATGACTTCATCTTAACTAATCACATTTGGAATAAACTAATGCAAAATAAAGTCACAATCAGAATTATTTGGGGTTAGGACTTCAACATACGAATTTTAGAGTGATATCATTTATCTCATTGTGGTCACAAAATACCCTCCTAGATGGCTGTGACTGTGTTTTGTGATCCTTAGGGGCAAGAATATGGACTGAAACTTAATAAATGGTAGTGGGATTCCATAGACTCGAGGTACAAAATTACTTCCAATAGATCCCTATCATCTAGAGCTAAAGAGCACTATGAGGAATAAGACTTTGTTAAACTGAACTTCCTTTTGGCAGCCACGGCCTCATATTTGCACAATTCTTGGTTGATTCTAAAGAATTTAGAATCCAAATAAGTCTTCATTTCTATGGAAATAGAGTAGAACCAAAAAACTTCTAAAGAAAATATGGAAAAAAAAAAACAGAAAGGTAGTTCATGATCAGCTATGAACCCTAGATATTTTTGCTTCTGTAAGTCTTTTCCTTTAAATAAATAAGTTTCATGACAGTGTTGGTATAAAGATTAAAATATTAACAGTATATATCATAACACTATGTTTTTACCTAAAAGTTCATTGTCGCCTTCTAATTTGAAAGTACTTACAGCCTTTTTTTAAAAATTTTTTTTAGTTGTTGTTGGACCTTTATTTTATTTATTTGTATGTGGTGCTGAGAATAGAAACCAGTGCCTCATACATGCTAGGCAAGTGGTCTACCACTGAGCTATAACCCCAGCCCATATTTAAAGCCTTTTTGTGGACTCCTAAAATTATTTTGAAATCTAAGCACTATACCCACTCTGCCTAACCAATAAGTGGGCTTTACCGGAAGAAATAAAATCTGCTTCAGAAAGGCACACCTTGGACCCTGTATTCATCAGCATTCTCCAAAGAGAGAGAACCAACAGAACATAGGCTATTTATTAGGGGAATTAGATCATGCAATTATGTATACGGAGAAATTCCACAAGAGACATCTGGAAAATTCAGGAAGTAGAGGGTTTATGTCCTGGAGTCTAAGGGTCAGGAAGCCTGGAATTCTGTGATCCAAACACAGAAGATAAATTGTGCATCCTAACTCTCTAGGAGGTAGATGGACACATCCATCCTTCCTGTGTTCTTTTAGGCACCTGTCCATTGGATGGTCCTGCTCACATTGACAGCAGATCTTCTCTACCCAGTCCACTCAGACTCACAAGCTAATCTCCTCTGGAAATCCTTTTGGAGACATACCTCCAAACAGTGCTCACTATTTTCAAGTAATTTTTAATCCGGCCAATTCCCCCCCAAATTAACCATCACAGACCCCAATGCAGGTGTATGATTTACATGGTCAAAGAAAAGGAGAGAGCCCAAGGCCACTTATACTCCCATCCACAAGGCAGGCAGGAAAAACACAGGTAACTATGTTCCACATAAGGCCAGCTTCATTCCCTCTTCCACCTGTGCTGCTTGCTGTCTTTACTACTTTTCTTCCCACAATCATTCAATTTTTAAAATGTGCAGAGACCGCCTGGGCAGCTCTGGTGGGATTGAGCAGCAGAGAGAAGAAGGGCAAGTGGGGAAGAGAGGAGTCAGAGGGAGTGTCTCAGGATCCTGCAAAAAAGAGTACAGCTGGGGGTGGATAGTGAAAGGCAAGAGGAGTCACATTTGTGACGCAGGATTAATCTGTTCCAAGCACTTTGCTACACATTTGGCATTGGCATCCATTGTCATGTGTGATTAAGAGATCAGTGCACTCTGAAGGCAACCTCATCACCTCTTACAGTTGAAGAAACGGATGCCAAGAAGCAGGGTGTAGATCTGAGCTTAGGCCCTTTGGAGTTGTCATGAGTAGATGGGGGATTTCACTCTGTCCAGATTTAGTTACCAGTTCAGTTCAAGAAAACTTATAATGGTGACAGGAGAGCCACAAGAAGGAGGAGAAATTAAAAGATGTCTTTTAAATTTAACTCCCATTCTGTTTATCTCCCTAGGTTCATTATACCAGCAGTCCATGCCCTGGGCATGTTTTTGATGTGCCATCTTTACCTAGCAGAAGTTCAGCATTGCTGAGCAATCTAACGATTATCATAACTTTTTCTGCACTAAACAGCTAGGCGAATAAAAAGCTTTGGTGTTCCACCAGAAACCACGATCCTCTTTAAATTGTATTTTTTTAACTTAAATATCTTTGTTTCAAAAAATATATACTAATACTTAGCTTTTTGGTGACAAACATGCAAACATAATCCCTAGATTTATAAATTCAACTAGAAACTTCTTTCTTTCTTTTTTGATAACACACTTCCTTTGATCTGCTTTTTATTCCATCATGGTTTACCGTTTTTATTTTATACTCATACTTACAATGCTCTTGATTTGTACAAAACACAAATCAGTTTCATTAAAATCTAAAGGTAGCCAAGTCTTTCAGTATATTTTTCATCAAATTAAAAGATAAAAATTGTGTTTCATAGTTCCTACAAAAAAAATACTTAAGAGTTTGGTGCAAAACACCAAAACACAAAAAAATACACACACACACACATATTGATTTATAGCTAATAAAATTACCTACAGAGAGAAAAGCTTGTTTATTATTTTTAGTATATTTTTGCTATATATATATATATATATACACATATACACACACACATATATATATATTTAATGCATCTCAAGTCATAGTACATATATGGAGCTCAATTTTCCATCTCTCTGGTTGCAAACAAGATAGAGTCACACCATTCGTGTCTTCATACATGTACTTAGGGTGATGTCCATCTCATTCCACCATTTTTGCTACTCCCATTCCCCTCCTCTCCCCCTCCATACCCCTGCCTCATCCAAAGTTCCTCCATTTCTCCCATGCTCCCCACCCCCACCCCCTTTATGGATCAGCATCGGCTAATCAGAGAGAACATTTGGCCCTTGGTTTTTTGGGACTGGATTACTTAAACTTCTGAGTGCATCACTGCCTTTGTTAAAGAGACAGAGAGACAAAGAGAGAGAGAGGGAAAGCCTACGCGCGCGAGAGAAGAAAAACACCTGACATGCCCTCTTTTCTTCACGATTCTATTTGCCTGTTATTTAGAAAACCAAGCTAGACAGACTCCCCTGGATACCATGATTAATTAGTGCCTAAGTACAGAGTGCTTCGTAGGTAGATTTTCATTTGATTTTCTTTGTGAATGACTTACTACTTTCAAACATTTTCTTTCAAGTTCTTCTTCCTTTTAAAAACATAAGGGTAACAAGCCACTGTGTGTAAGTGCAGGTTGCAGATGCCGTTCTTTCATCATAAAACACACTACTTTTCTTCTGTTTCAGGGGTGAAGAACCCTTAAGAGCTTTGTGAGGTTTTTCATTTTTGTTAACTGTGAGACACTTCATGATGTGCACATACTTGCAAACATAGATCTTGACTGAAAAGAATCACTCATTAACCTGTGAGGTAATTCTAGGACGTGAAAAATACCACTCTGAAGGAAGAGAATTGTCCTAGCACTGTGCAAGCATAGATTCTTCATTCTGAGCCACACCTCCTCTGCCCCTTACTTCTCTAACTTCCCACTGCTTTTCGGCAAGACTTCTAAGTAAGGCAGAGTGTATGTATGTGTGACACACAGCATACCACTCATGTGTATGCTGCATGTGCCTCACTGACAGGCAGACACTCTGCATGCCTTAGAGGTTTCACTCCACCCCACAAGGACCGTTTCTAAAGGATGATTCTTCCTCTTTTCCATCATCCCTGGGATATCTTTAATACATCAGCCCAATGCCACTGCATTCTTATTGTTAGCAGTATTTCTGCAGGTATTCAAATTTCTTAAAAGTGCTTTATGTTTTGAATATAGATGAACATTTATGGAGAAAATATGTTTTTAAAATCAAGCAAACCTGAAAGAACTGAGAGAAAGTGCCTGTTACCTGGATCCCGATTTGAGAACCTTGAAAATAAGAAAAAAAGAGTCATGTACCTGGAGCAAATGGAGGACTAAGTTCTCACCAAGTCAGAAATTTGCAAACAAAGCAGATTTCATAGACAATAATGAAAGACAGATTTTTGCTCAAATGGTTCCTGATTTCCATTTAGCCTTAATCTTTTTGCTTCTTTAAGCTTAGACATGTAGGCCTAAGACAATTTTCATAACTAAACTCATGGTAATTTAAAACCTTAAATTATTTCTCTCTGTGATTATTTACTTGAAGTTAGCTGGTAAGTAATGAGGTAACTTATTATTTCATTGTGTTCCCTTAGTTTTCATTTTTAGTTGTTATTTAATTATTTAGATTGAGATTTTTTTTTAAAATAAAGACCCTTAAAAGTCTTGAGCATTTAAAAAATAGCATGTTAATGAGGGCTTCCTTTGCTCTGTTGCATGTGGTGGTGTGAGAAGAAATGGATTCTTCATAGAACATTGCTGCTACCTGAGCACCTAGCTATGATCTCCAGAGGAATGAGGTGTAGATAACAAGAATCAAACTCATGAGAAACAGGAGTCTGATGTTGCTGAAGTATGTAGTTTTAAAAAAAAGGAAAAAAGAAAAGAAAAAAACAAGTATTTCTTCCGCCAAGACAGTACTGAGGAAATGCGTTCTTTTCCATCTGTTTTCCTCACACTTATTCTCACTGTGAAGTTAAAGCAAAGTTTTAAAACTTTTTCTCCACTGCAAAGAAAATATACTTCAAAAAATATTTCTACCTAGAAAATGAAGCAATTAAGAACTGCCTGACTGTGTGAATCTGGCCCCAGCTCAACCTAAAGGAACGACTTCATTTCTGTGCATTGAAACAGGCAGGAGAATCAAGCTGCTCTGCTCTGAAATGTGCTGAGAGACTTGACATTTGTATAAATAAACAAACAAGCTGTCATGAAATAGTCTTTGTAATTATAAACACAGGAAACTTTACGAGATGCAAGTGGAAGTTAGATGGTTCTGCAAAGCAAGGCTTGAGAAGTTAATGTGCTTTGAAATTTTTAATTGGGAAAATTAAATCTACCAGAAGACCATCACCATTTGTTTCAAAGGCTTGACCTTTCTTAGAATTTCTTCAGTCCCTACTTTGGAATTGCAAAGATATTTAAATCTACTTTTTTTCCCAAGTAGCATGTACTTGGCAACTTGCAAGCCTTTTGAGCACAAACAATTCTTTTGAAAGTTTCATCTTTATTTCAAAAGAATATGTGAAAACTATTATATGTATATTAATGCATGGTACACAGAAAATTACTAATTCCTACTTCTCACAATTTAATTAAATATTGGACTCAATGGCTATTAAGTGCCTAGTTCCAGTCATTTACCATTAGAAGTCTAACATTATATGTTTTGCCATATGTTCACTTTCTAGAGAGCAAGATTTTGCAAATGATTTGTTGTGGAAATGTTTTTAAGAGCACTAAATGGCATGTTTTGAAGTTCCAGATTGATTTTGATGAAATGCTAAATGTGATGCTGGCCATATAGTTGCGATAGTTGGGAATGGGAATATTTGCATTTTCAAAAAAGCTAAAGGTAGATAATATGGATGATTTCTAAATGTTTATAGCCTATAAAATTGGTCAAACTTTGTCAGGTAGGGATTATTGTTAAAACAGGTTCATTCACCATGATACATATAGGTGTGTATATACATTTGTACAATATTTATTAAATATGTAAAAGAGATTACATATGTAAAAGAGAATTCTGTAACCCTCCAGGACGATAGCCTTTGCCAAATTAACTAGATGAAGATCTATTGCCAAAATCCATATTATATTATTCTTCATGTTATATTCATTCAACAAATATTCCTTAGTGCAAGTCCACGCTGGAAACTATTCATAGTGTGAAGAGACAACAGAGAACAAAGAAAACAGTCTACTTTCCGTGGACTTTCTGCATTTCTGAAATTTTGACTAATTTGCTCAACCTTTAGTTGGCATTTTTGCTTTCATGTTGAAACCCCTGGCTTCCTGGCTTTATTAAGACCAGACATAAAATTATCAAAACTTAGCTATTCTTGCCACTATTTAGAACTGAGTAGAACCAGCACTCTTTGGAAAAGAATGTGCTGGAAGCCTGTCCTTGAGAGGTTTCCAAACTGAAGACACTCCTAGGAGCACTTCCTGTTGAGGCCAAAAAGCTCATCTGCTTACAGAGAGTCAAAGAAGGCAGTTCCCTCATTTTTGGTCACAGAACACCTAGCATAATCCTGAGTGACACAGAATTGCCCTGAAAGTCAACAGCATCCATCTTGTAAAAATCAACAACTCTTGCTTTTCAACCTTTCCAAAGAATTTACTGGTCTGGTTTGGCCTTTTTAATGCCACATTCCATCCCACAGCCCCAGCTAAAATATTCTCCAGGGCCGAACCGAGACTCCTCCTTCTTTCTCTGGGCTGGTACAACTTGACCGCTGCTTGACATCAAGGTCAACTGGAGACTGGGAACAGTTATGTAACTGTGTTGTAAATTGAATTAGAGCTGTACATGAGCCCAGACCAAAGAACCAGGGCAGCTCCAGGCAAGAGCAGCAACATGTCCCCCTGAGACAGCAGTGGATGAGATGCTTACTGGTGGAAGGAAATAATGTATCACTGGGGGAAAGGAAACTCTCTCTCCAGCCCCTCCAAAGTCTAGGCAGGAGACTGCCTGGTCGCGTGAGGAGTGAGGAAGCATGAAGGGCAGGGGGAGCTCATGTCGGCCCCCACAGGCAGGCCTTGAAGAAACAACATCTCCACAGCAAGCACACAAGAGAATGAGAAAAGGATATTTTTAAAGTCAGAATAGATAACACCCATAGAAGTAAATAAGAAGGCTTACTCACAGAGAAAGAAAAATCTCTAACAGTGGTCTACGGCTTAGAGAATGGGCAAGAGAGGCATAACCATCCTCCTTTACCAGTAACCACATGTTCTAGAAACACAGTCACACAGATCTTAAAGGACAGTGCTGGAAAAATCTGTTGACTCCTCTGATGACTCAGAATATTCTTCCTCAAAGCAAGATGTCATGCTAGGTAGGGTCAAAAATTGTAGAGGGAAAGATAGTAGATGGGTTTTCTTCATAAGCAAATAAATGTAACTTGAGATAACTTTTGAAAAGGAAAAAGGCACTCAGACCATGTCATGACCTTGTCTCTTGAAGCAGATCAGGAGAGGCAGAATAATGTAAAGCTGAAAGCTCAGACTATGTGTCACACTGATTGGACTGACCATGCTTGCATCTCTTACCAGGGGTTGACATGTGGCCAGGTTTGTGGTCCACAACATGCTCCATCTTCCTCATCTGTGAAAGGGGAGTAAGAAAGATTTCAGGATCCAATACCAAGGACTTTTGTGAGATTTACTGAAGTCAAACCAGACAGAGATAGAAAATTAGTATCATGATAACTTGTTAATACTGACAACAACTCATGGAATGTTTGAAGTGGTTTATGTGTATTAACCTACTTAATGTACATGCTAATCATGAAAGACAGAGAGGTTCAGTAATTTGGCTCAGGTTGCAATACCTTGGAAATGAGAACAAGGATTTAAACACAGACAGAGAGGGACTCTAGCATCAGTGCCCTACATAAGATTGAAAGCGTTGAAATTAATGAATGGGAAAATCAGGTAACATGTGAAAAGAATAAGAAAATTACAAAGGTAAGTTTATTGCCCTCTATAAATCACTAACATGAATAATCAATTAAAATGGCCGTTGAGATGAGTGAACATTGTATGGGCCAACCTCCTCTCCTGGTTAGTCTTCTGTGGGTCCATTAAATGTTTGTGACCTTCACTATTCTACTCTTCATCCCTTCTTTTCTCTGCTTGCATGTGAGCTTGGAAGTACCTATGGCTTCCAGTACACTGTCTAGACTTGTGAGTAGTAAATCTGTTTCCCCTTCAAAATCTTTCTAACTGCCTACTAGTTATCTAGCTTCTCATCTAGTCTCTTCAAATTTAACCTTGTCTTGCATTCCTTTCTCTAACAGAGACCTGTATATCTTGTCACAGGGCAACAGACAATATCTAAGTTAATTTGCCACCAGCAATGGATGAGCATCACCATATTTTCAGATCCTCACCAGTTCTAAAGTATTTTGCCATGTGGGGAATGATGTTTCACTTCTTTAATTTGCATTTTCCTGGTTGCTTATAAGGTCAAGACAAGCCTGTCTGTGACTTGGATTTTCTCCTCTGGAACTTAACCTGTTTAGAAACTCCAGCCTTTGTATCTATTTAGTTTTTGTCTTTTCTTATCACTCAGGAGGTCCTTCTTTACGCATTAGGAAAATAGGGCAATTAGTTCTCAACTACTTTTGTATATTAGAGATCTTAAGATACTTGTATCATTGTTATGATTTACATGGGAGGTGTTCCTCAAAACTTCAAGTGTGAGACAATCCAAGACCATTCAGAGGTGAAATGATTGGATCATGAGAGTTGTGACCTAATCATTGGATTAATCCACTAATAGGAATTAGCTGGGTGGTGATAACTGTAGGAAAGTAAAGTGTGACTGGAGAAGGTAGGTCATGGGGGGCGGTGTGTGTACATTTTGTCCCTGTGAGCAAAGCTCTCTCTACTTCCTAGTGCAATTTCCTGAACTATTTTCCTCTTCCATGCCCCTCTGCCATGACATTCTGCCTCACCTCAGGCCCAGAGATATGGAGTTGGCCATCTATAGACTGACTGAGACCTCTGAAACTGTGAATCTCAAATAAACATTTCCTTCTCTTTGTTGTTCTTGTCAAGTCTTTGGATCACAGTGATATAGATTTGGACTGAGATAGTTATAAATATATTTTTCAATACAATTTAATTAATTTTTCTATAACAATTCAAAAAAATTCTGTATTCAGATAAGTATTTTATCTTAATGAATTCTTCACTTTTGTCTTCTTCAAACATTGTCTCCAGAATAGGGCTGGGGATGTGGCTCAATGGTGGAGTACTCAAGTTCAATCCCCAGTACCAAAATAAAAGTTGTCTTCAACCCATGATTCAACTAGCACAATCTCTCAAATTGTCTAGTAATACTTTTATTTTTTTACTTTGAACGTTTAGATATATAATACATCTGATTTTTATGTGTGATAGGTTATAATACTCTGTTTTGTTCTGGATATTTCAGCACTATTAATTAAATAGACTTTCTTTTGGCAGGAATTAAAATATTATCTTTGCCAGATACTAAGTTCCCATCTGCACTTAGATCTATTTTATTTTCTCTATTAAGTTCCACTATATACTACTTTAATTGTTAATATTACATTTACGGTAAGTTTTAATGTCTGGCAAGACAACTCCCCTTGGGCATTTTGTTGCCCATGTGTATTTTCCACTAGAATCAGTGTTGTGTAGACATCCCCCCTTGTGTGCCAAACCGGCTATGATCTCATTTGTAGGTGGGTACACACAGTGCTGTCTTTTTGCTTTGACCATGGAAGGTAGCAAACAACTATCAATGTATAGTAGTCCAGAAGGCTGTATGTTATACTAGTTCAGCACATGAATCCTGGAGTCACATTGCCCAGGTTTACCTGGGAGCACCAGCTCTTATTAGTTCTGTGTCCTTGAACAAATCACTGCACCTTTCTGACCCAGTTTTCCTTACTATATGAAAGGAGAATATAAAAGCTCTGACTGCCTGGGCTTGTAGTTAGGATTAGATGAGTAAGAACGTGGAAAAGTACACAATACTTGGCACATAGTAAGTACTCAATCCATGTTAATTTTATTATGTTAAATACAGTATTATAACACACGCTAGGCTCTGGGTATAGCTGTGATGGGCAAGGCCAATGCTCTAGTGACCCTTGCATAAAATAAGAGAACAAGTAAGTAAACAAGATAAATGTGGATTGTTTATAGGCAAAAGTGTGATAGAGAAATAAAGGGGGCTACATAACAGAAATGAACTGAGAAGATGCCCCTTTGAGAAGATGAGACTTGGCAAATGAGCAGTCTACAAGGGACAGGCTATCCAGAAAAGGAAACTTACATGCAAAGTCCCTAAAGCAAAAAGAGCTCACACAAAAGCCAGAAGGGTGTGATAATAGTTATAGAGGCCTTGACTGTGCTGGAATGAGGGCTTAAAAACTTCTGGTGAGTATAGGAAGGAAGTGCTCAATCTCGTGCAAATGCACCTTCATGTATTTAGTGCACTGAGCCTGAAAAACCTTCTGAAATTGAAGCCTGTTCACCCACCAAGATGCCCCATTAAATGTGTTAGATTAAATGAGGTTGTTCCAATGAGGGCAGAAAAATCTTTAAAAAGTGAATCCAAACCAGAAGCAAGTATGGGCACTGTAGGAAATCAAGGGCCCAGCTCCACGTTGGTACAAGACATCATAGGTCATTCTGTCCAAAGCATCCTTTTGTTATGTTTGCTGAGATAGAATAATGTTGCCATGTCTACAGAAAGAACTATAGCATTAGATTGAAAATCACTAGATTTTCAGTTCAAGTATGAATATATTGAGTATATTCTCAGCTCAGAGATGAATTTGATGGCCTCAGATCTACTTAACCATCTAATTCCTCTTTGAAAACAACTGATTATCTAATTTAATTTTCAGTTTGTTTTCTTATTGGACTTCCCAGAAAGTGATAATGGAGAAGAGAGGCCAATATTTAGAAAATTGACCAGAAGCACAGGGGCTGAATGTTTAGTTTTATCTGAATTATAGTAGGATAATCAGAATGGACACACTTTACTTCTTATAGAAGCCCTCCCAATACCCCATCCAACTCCTACTCAATTCCTGGGCACCAAATCTAAGATGAGTTTAATATGGAAACATGGGATCTTTTTTTTTTTACATTGCTTCTCTGAGAATTATTTAATCATTTACTCTTAGACTCCAGATTCAATGGTTCTACTTCCCCTCACAAACTATCACATACAGATTATTATTAGATGAGATGATTCAATTTTGAGACATGAAGTCTGCTTAATTCATCTTGGTGTCAAGAAATATTTGCTGAATGTATAGATTTACTTTATACTCTTTATTTGTGAACCCCTTTCATTATCTTTTATTATCTTCTCAAATACCAGATGAAAAAGGAAGACATACAAGTATTATTATCCTTATCTAATAGGTATATGAAATTTAACTCAAAGAGGTAAAGGACATGCTCAAATTCTCACTACTAAAAAATGGCAGAATCAGCACATGAAACCAAATTTCCTGCTACAAAATTCTTTGTCCCCATGGAATTTAGACATTTGTCATCAATGACAGGAACCACCATAATTTATCTATGAACAGCCTGAGCTTCTCATCACAAACACTATTCAAACATATTTACATCTGATTCTTGGTGCCTCCTCTTCCTGCCCCTTTCCAAAACAGAATACCACAGTTACCACTAGACATGATATAACAAAGATAACTCAGAGAGAGAAATAAGGAGACTCAGGCTTTTCTCCAGAGTGGCATAATGCTGAAAATAAAATACAGGATGCCTTACTATACCTAGAGAAGCTTGTAGTCTAATGTCATCATTGTTTGGAAACCTTATTAGGTATTAGCAAACCCCTTCCTTAGCTGACTAGAAAGCTGGCCAAATCAGTGTCAGGCTGTCCAGAGGCAAACATTGGTCCAAAGGAGACACTCCGCTTTGAAAGAATATTTTCTCATCAGTGGACTCATCTAGTCCTCAATTGAACTGAATGAATAAATTTGTAAACACTTCTTACATTTCCTTATGGCCTACATGTGATGGTTAATTTTATTTGTCAACTTGACTGGGCTACAAGGTGCCCAGATATTTAATTAAAATTATTCTGGGTATATCTTTGAAGGTGTTCTGGAAGAGATTATATGTGAGAAATCAGACTGAGTAAAGCAGATTGCCTTCCTGGTGTGAGCAGGGCCTCATCTAATTTATCTCCTTGAAGACTAAATAGGATAAAAAGGCTGAGAAAGAGAGCAAATATCCTCTATTTTTCTCCTCTCTTCCCTTCTTTGCTCCTTTATTTCCTCCCTTCCTCTCTATATTTGAGCTTGATCTTCTATTGCCTTCAGACTCAGATTTGGACTTGAATCTACACATTAACTCTCCTAGTCCTTAGGTCATTAGTCTCACACTGGATCTATATCTTGGCTCTCCCAGGTTTCCAGGTAAGTGATCTCAGATCTCAGAAGTCCTCAGCCTCTACAACTGTGCAAATTCTTTTTCCATAGTCTATTGACCCTTCCTGGCTCTAGACAGACTACCTTCTATAAGCTCCAGGATGTCCCAACAATGCCCTGTCTACACCATACAGATTTCCACCCTGAAGCAAAGTAGGAAATGCCAAGGAGACATATTAAATGCTGTATTTCCACTTGAAGTCTTTTCTTCTTTATGGTTTTCAATGGAGGTTGAATGTGCCCTTAGAGTTTAATTGGACAACAGCTTTTCTCCTTCTCTGTGGGGTCCTGTAAGTCCTAAAAGCAAAGAGAACGCAGGTCATTGCCAAGTTTATGTGGCAAATTTGTGGGGAAGTGGGAGCAAGAAAAGAAAGGCTGAGCCTTATAAGGTGAGATTTAGTTTTAAAAATGCTTATGCTGCTTTTTATAAGAATCATCCATTTGACTGGATTTCTTTCCTGCTGACAAAAGAAGCAATTGCTATATATAAAATAAATCTGATTAAAACTCTTTCTCTGTTCCTGTCAAGGTAGAAGATGCAGACCCCAGGAAAAGAGCACATTTGGATTCCTAGTGGGTGCAAATGATTATTTATGTGACTTCTGCTGCCAAGACTCACAGAAGGCTCCATATAAAAGTAAAGGCTACCCTATAAAGTAAAGGGAATGGAAAGCTTTTCCTTAGGCATAAAAAGTTTATTTCTTATTCTCATTCACAGTGGTAGCTATTATTTTGTAATTTTCCTGACATTTTGTTGGCAGCCAAAAATGACAGAAATAATATCCCTTGCTTACAATGTGCAGTTCCAATTCATTTTGTTTAGCTCCAGTCACCTCATATAATAAAGGCAGCAGCCACTAGACCTTATGCGTAGGTCTAAATTAGAGCAAGTTCCTTTACGCAAGTCCTTAATTGCAAAGGCAGAGCAAATTCCACTCCTTTCCTTTCCATTCCTCAATCCTAGTAGAGTTCTTAGAACATAGCAAATAGCAAGAAATGAATACAACTTTAGTGATTATCATGACTTCTCCTCTCCTCGGCTTCCAACTGTGTAAACAGCCTTTATCAGATGAGTCAAGTGTCATTTTATATAATGCTGTCTGCATGTTGGTATTTGGATAATGGGAGATCATGAGTCATAAACACCTATCAAGGTATTGGTCCTGAGCAAACCATGTGTGGGGAGAATGGACACAGTTGCCCAGGAACTGGGACAGGTGTAGGTGTGAGGAGCCACCATAAGCCAGGACCATTAAATGGCTAATTTAATCAAAGCCTCAAGTCATAAATCCAGTAAAAAACACAGAGTATGGACAAATACAAGTTTTAAAGAGAAGTGGCAGGCTGGAAACCATATACCAAAACTTAGCTCAGGTTGCTAAGTTTCTGAGTATGTAGTCATCAATCCAGGGTTTGTGGTAGCCAACTGAACATTAACAAAAGCCAAGTGAGTGGTGCTGAGCTTCTACACCAGAAGCAATCTCTCTGCAGACCAAGGACTTCCGTATGTTTTTTCTCTTAAACCAAGAAGCAACGCAGATATATAGCTCACCCAGCGCCTTCAGGAGCAGACATGAAACTGGGAATGTTAATAGGGGACATGGCATTGCGTGGGGAAATACTTCCCTGAAAATGGGAAGCACCAATTCGTGTTTTCTTTTCTGAAAGCAGCTAAGGAGTAACTCATTACAGAGAAGACTAAACTAGAACATCCTCCCTTACTTTGCATGTGGCCAATTTGACAGACAAGAAAACCCGGGATTCAGTTAGATACACTGACTTACCCAAGGAGGCAGAGCCAGGAACAAACCGTAAGACTGATTATTTTTTTTATCACTGGGCACTGTTTGAGACATAGAGCCAGACTAGTAACTCTCTTTTAACCCAGAGATCTTTAGTATCTGTGATCCACCTGTACTCTGAGATCTCTGGGCTTGCCAGTGAGGAATTTTCTCTTACTGGAAAGAAGGAAGTCAAGGTGCAAAACTTCACTCATCATGAATGCCTCATTCCTATAGATCTAGATTTCTTTTAAAGGACTCTGAGACTTAGCATGATGCCTGGCCACAGCCATTCTGAGAGTTGTGTTCAGTTTGAGCTTCAGATGACAAGGTGCTGCCAGTTCTAGAGAAAGTAGTAGACAGTGACCCAGACACAGCATGTGCTATCTGGACAGCAGATAGGAACTGCAGATAAAGTTTCTTAATTGGATTCAGTGATTATAATTTTGCAAATAGGCAGTTATAAGCAGCTAATGAGATCTAGAGGCACTTTATGAGTGATATTGAGTGATAAAATAATGATGATTATGATGCTGATAAGAGTAGGATCAAATGCCTCCATGTTTTGCACAGTACCTGAGGACCTTCATCAATGGGTAGTTAATATTATAGAACTGGATGAGCTCAATTGATGGCCATGACCCATAATCATGACCCATGACCACCCCAGGGAGTTGGGAGAATGGTGTGGATTTTGTTTCACCTGGTGGGGCACTAGCACAGACTTGAGAGCAGTTGTGGTTTGGCACTCCTTCATTCTTACCTTGTGCATCTTTCAAAGCAGGCTGTTTTTGCCTCACTGACTTCCTCTGCTCATCAAGTTCCATTGGCCTGCTCATGAGTGATTCATTCCTTTCCCACACTCTGTCTCCTGAATAGAACTTCTTTGTATTAATGCTGTACTTAGCGTTGGCCACAGTTGCTGGGCCTCTGTGGAGTGTGTTTTTACCAGCAGGGCCTGATGATGGCAAGCATCCTCCTCAGTCACATGGTACCCATGGGAGAGACAGCAATTCTCATCACAAAGAATACCAGAACACCAGGTTGTCACACTGACATTATAGCTATATTTTTTCTTTCTCCCCCTCCCTCTCTAGCAATAGCAAATATTTATTGAGAACATGTATTGGTCACTTACTATGTGCCAGGCACTGATTTATAGAATTTACCTTTACTTTATCTAATTCTCACAAAAACTCATAATTTTCTCCATTTTATGGTTTAGAGATTGGAGGCTAAGAGATTTTAAGTGAGGTATAGAAACCATATCAGAGGAAGTGGCAGAACTGGAATTCAGATCCAGGTTTGTCTAATTCTTAAGTTCATGTCACTTTTATCACAGCATTCTTTTCTTGTTGCTCTAGATCAAAACCACAGGGTTTGTTACTGGTCCCCACCACCAGATTTTCTGATACAGGTGGTCTGGGATGAGGCCGGAGAATTTGAGAATTTGCATGGAAAGCCGTTGCCGCAGATGTAGTTTGTCTGGAACACATTCTCCATACGCACGGCACACACTTTATATGTTGGGCTGGTTTGAGTCTGACATCTGGATCTGCCACTGGCTAGCTTTGTCTGTGGGTTACATCATTTAACCTCACTCAAACTCAGTGTCCTCTTCCATATAAAATGAGGGTGGAATCTACCTTGTCTAAATGTCTGAAGACCAGGAATCATGCATATAAATCTCTGAGCTCTGTGATTATCACAGAGGAAAACTCAATAAATATTAACTGTTATTAATTTACAAGTATCTGAAATTTATTTTTTATTTATTTATTTTTATTTCTGCCTTTTTGTTGTCTTTCTTACCGCTTTAGGTACTTTGCACTTGACAACCTGCACTTTAGGAACTTTGATCCCTAGATCTTTGCACAGCTTACTCCTTCTTGCTACTCAGCTTTCGACTACAAGGTGCCAGCTCAGAGCAGCTCTGAGCCTAGGTAAGTGCGTTTCTCACCACACCCCTTCCAGAGCTTCTGCAGTGTGGTTGAGTGGGTAGATTTTTAAATATTTAATCAATTTTAAAACAGTTACAGAGCTTTTCAGGCTTTCTGTTTGTACCATCAGTTTTATGTTTTTATTTTCCAAGAAAATTACCTATTTGTTTCAGGTTGATGGGCATAAACAAACTCATTCTATGAAATTATTATCTACCCTATTAGTGCATCTCTCACTTTCTATATATTTTGCACCTTTTCTTTCCTGATGATTATTCTTGCCAAGGTTTTTATATGTAATTAATCTTTCAAAGAACATTATTTCTCTTTCTGTTATGCTTGAACTACTCTAGCATATCTTTGTTTACATTTATTTTTATGGTTTCTTTTATTTCTTTCCCATTGTTTTTCTTTCTCTTTCTGCCTTCTTAAATTACAAGCTCAGGTCTTTATCAATTTTTAAAACATTTCTTCTATAAGCATTTATAACCATATATGCCCTCTTACATTGCACATCTCACTCGTGGTACCTGTTTCTTAAGTTTCTTTCAATATATTTGTGGTATGTGAGCAAGTTAAACCTGCACGACTTCAAAAGGGCCTTGCTTCTGATTCAACAGATGATTTTCTTTGGATTTGGCAGGGGCCCTGCCAACCTGGGACAACTCCATCCTAATTTCTTGGTTTAGGGTTTCCCAGCTCATGTACATAGAATAGTCTAAACTTCAAACCCACACAAGGGCAGGGATGTAGTAGTGAATTCTCAAATATCTTAAGAGAGAGCTATTTTTCTTTCTTCTTCCTGGATTTAAAACCAGGACAGAAAAAAAAAAATTTCTCATAGTTTCATTTAGGCAGTGGGTGGAATGTTTTCTAGCCCACCCTTTCAAGGAATGGGTGGCTCTTCAGGAGCCCTGAATTTGTGTGACTTTCCCATCCTCATGCTCCTCTTGGCATGGCCTCCATCTGTCCGCTCAACCTTGGGTTACCATTAAAACTTGACATTGGGAGATGGAGTTGGGGGACTCAGTGCCAAGTGTTACTCTGAGTCATGGCTTACTTTATAATGTTGATCCTGCAGCATTTTCCTTATTTTCTTGCTAGTTTTACTATTTAATTAAAAACCAGAACAAAATAAAAGAAAACTTTATTCTCTCCAAACTATATGTTGGGTTATAAAAGGAGAATTTTAAAGATATTTTAAGAATATTTGGTCTACTATGTTATAAGAAATTAAAGTGACACTAGTCACTTCACCACATCATTGTCTTTATTCTCCACAAGACTCACAATGCCTGAAATTATCTTATTCACTTATGTATTAGGTTCTTCATTTCCCAGTTAAATGTGAATAACTTGATGACAGGGACTTTATTTTGTTCCCTGCATATCTTCAGTATCTGCAACTGTTGTTGGTGTAAAGTAAGACTCAATCAAAACTTGTTGATTAACCAACAAACTGCAGTATTGTAGAGTGAACTGAATGCAAACTATTTAAATAATATTTACATTATATTTGTAGTCTTTAATGTGAAAAATACCTCTGAGATTATAAAATAGCATGTGTAACATGCTTTCATTATAAAATGCATGTGTGTATATGTATGTGTGTGTGGGTGTGGGTGTAAAAGTACCTGGAAGGATATACTAAAAAATTAACAGTTTGCACAAGCTAGTGATACTTTCCATACTTTTTCTTTCACCCTAACATTTCATACTGAACACTTATTACTATACTTTTATGATCAGAGGAGGGTACAAAATTTCTTTTAAATGTCTAGAGTGTTTTCTACTTTAATTTCAAGGTGCATGTTACAGATAAATCTTCATTTTGTCTTTCTTCCTAAGGACATGGCCTTAAATTATGTGCATTTGTTTCTACTTTTATTTAAAATAAAAATAAGCCGTAACTGGTCACAATGTCACATGCCTCCCATGAATTGGGAGGCTGAGGCAAGAAGATTGTAAATTCAAAGCCAGCCTCAGCAACTCAACAAGGCCCTCCCTATGCAACTTAGCAAGACCTCGTCTCAAAACAAAACATCAAATGGGCTGGGGATATGGCTCAATGGTAAAGCAACCTGGGTTATATGCCCAGTTCCAAAAAAAAGAAAAAGACTTTTTCAGACTTCATCCCTTTCCTTACTCTGCTCATCTGCTCAATATGGTATCTTTTAATTTATCATCACACACATAAGTTTCTGTCAGATCTGCTGGCACTCAGCTCAACTGGACTCTAGATTTGATACCTTTATCAACTTTAGTTTTGGTACTTCTGTTTTATGGTGAGGAAAGAACACCGAAATAGTTCCACACTGGCCTTGGGACGGGAAAGGGGTTACAAATCCTTTTTCCTTTCTACCACTTCAGTCTTATCTACATAAATTTCATTACATTTTCATGCTGCTTGCACCTACCTTTGTTTTACAAAAAGTCTGAAAGACTGTTAAGTGATCCTCTTCCTTGTCAAATGTCTGTCATTTGTATCAATGGTAAAGCCAGGGGCTGGGGATACTAAGAACCAGCTCCTGCCCTTGTGTCCTACAGAGTCATTAAGAAATGTTGTAATGATACGGTTTCATTGGACAAGTGGAAACGGACCAACACCTGCCCTTGCCTGCCGGTTGTTTTCTGGCCCAACATGCTTGCCATTTTTCTCTGACTACAATCTATTTCTCAGTTTTCCACAAACATCTGGTCATGTGTTCTGCTCTTACAAATACCCTGTCCTCTACCTGGAGTTCCCATTCTCTCTTCTTCCAGACACATTCCTACTCATCCTTCAGAATTTGGATTAGGCACCAACTCTTTCAAGACATTCTTCATAACACTGTGTCCCCAGGCAGTTTGGTTCTACAAGCATTTTTTGATCACCTATGACATGCCAATCAAACTGCTCCTTGAATTTCCTATATAGAGAGATGGCAGCATCATTCATTTTTGAATTTCCATTGCTTGTAGGTTGACACCTTGCTGTGCTCAGCAAATACTTGCTAAATGAATGGCTAGGTATGTAAATGGATGGATGAAGACAAAAATAAGAGCAGGGAGATATTTGAGTGAATTCACAGAGGAAATGACATTTAAATTTATTTGAGGGAGGAAAAAGATTAATTTTTTCCTTTAAAAATGGATAGGTCAAGGACAGGCACCTCGGGAAGAGGCAAAAAAATATACAAAGTTAAATAGAAGTGAAAATACATATTGTTTAGGCAACAGCAAATACTTGCCTAATGATGTGGAAGAGGAAGTGTTAGAATAAGGGTAAAATGAAGACAGGCAAGAAGAGTGTGGCTTCATCAGGAATGACGTATCATTTACAGCACACAATGCTAAATCAACACCCAAGTATTGCAAAAATTCTACATGTTATTATTTTTTTATATATATTTTTTTAGTTGTAGATGGACACAATGTCTTTATTGTATTTATTTTTATGTGGTGCTGAGGATCGAACCCAGTGCCTCACGCATGCGAGACAAGCGCTTTACCACTGAGCCACAATCCCAGCCCCTTTACATGTTATTTTGATAATAGTATCAGTTGAGCTAATCCCATCTTCTTAATCCCAACATCTTGATGATGTTACAGAATTGAAGTTCCTTTCTAGCTGATGTAACAATGAAGAGATGTTAAGGAATGTTGTAACATTATGGCTAATGGCTTATGGTTTTAAAATTATTTTCAGCTAATGTAACAATGCAGATAGTCTTTCAGGAAATGATTCTTCTCCTTCCACTCTGCTGCTCCTCCAATCTGTAAGTTTTTGAGTCCTTTTCTTCCATCCATTCCTTCCACTTCACCCTGGGGGGAAAGCAGGAGAGAGAACAGATGTTACCAGCTGATCCTGATCACGGCCACACTTTTGCCCACATTCTATTGGCAAATATTCAGTCACAGAATCACTCCTGGTGCAAGGAAGCCTGGGACATGTAGTCTAGATGTGTGCCAGGGTAAAGAGGAAACAGGTTTGTTGAATACCGAACAGTTCGTGCCACAGATGTCAAAGACAAAATGCGGTTATCTATGGTCTTTGTGTAAAAAGAATAGTGGGTTCTCTGGACATGTGGGCAGCTCCCTAGCCACAAGCCCAGCTAACTAATGCCTAGGCTTTTTTCTTCCCAGCCTAAGGAGATTGTGTAACTTTCAGGAAAGCAGACTTCTGTGTAACATACATTTATTTCCTTGGAGAGAATTCACATACACACACACACACACACACACACACACACACAAATGAATGATGCTGTCACCCCTAGGTTGTGTCTATATGATCACATGGTTCCATTTATACCAAAGTATTGGAAGTATAAATTCTTAAGTGTGTCAATCACCAGTAATGCCAATATTCCTTAACCGTAAGAGTCTTTCTAAGGTATTTTCTAGATAGGTAGAAATGAATGGACATATCCATTTTTTTAATCAAATAACTTTTGTAGATATATTTATCATCTTATTGTTTTAAAATTAAATTTAAACAATTTATATTTTAAAAGAATGATCACTTCCATTACTGATCTGTCAGTATGAAGAAGAAATGGTAGGGGAAAAAAGAAAGAAAGAAAAGAGAAAAGAAAGAAAGAAAGAAAGAAAGAAAGAAAGAAAGAAAGAAAGAAAGAAAGAAAGGCAAGCAAGCAGATAGTAGTAATCTTCCCTCAGATTGTGATTTCTAGGTTTGAAATCAAGTTTTCACTATATCCCAGTTTTGATCCTCTGCTGTGGTGTGGGCCCACACTTGTAGTGAATTTCATCCCCAGGTAGAAAACTGGTCTCCTGATTCATGTTCATCTAATAAACCTTCCTTCACACACACTCTATGGTCTACCACCATTCCTTAGAATATTAGCTCATCTTCTAGCTCTACTATAAAATAAAAATTAAACACAGGAGGCAAAAGAAAAAACAAGAGAGAAAATCATTTTAGTATTGCCACGGGACTTCTAGAGCTCACAGATACCTTCAAGCCTACTGTGACTCTCTTGGACTACAAGCTCTTCCTGGGCAGGGACTATGTCATCCTTAGCTGTACTGTGCATGCTGAGACAGTGACCCAGTAACATGACAAGGTCAAAAAATAGCAGAAGTGGAAACATCAAGAGGCAGTATATGGTCAGTGGGCCTAACTTGACATTGAAATCTAGACCTTGAAAGGTAAATCTCTAAATAAACAAATTACTTCTAAAAGCTATCACATTTTATATTTGAAATTGGAATTCTCCAGCATCATATGTATTTTGAGTCTACTTTTCATAAAATATATAATGCACAATGGTTATGTCGAATTTTCATAAGTATAGAAAAATATTCACAATGAGATATAGTATAAAATGTTAACAATAGTTTCATTTCGGTGATAGGCTTAAAGTTGATTTTCATTTGGTGTGCTCTGTTTTCTACGCTTTCAAAAAAGTTTTTATAATAAATATTTACCTTTGTAACCATGATAAAAAAAGTAAGCATCATTAAGAAATATGTATAAGCTAATTTTAAGTCCCTTGGGTATAAACCGAGGAATAAGATAGCTGGGTCAAATGGTGGTTCCATTCCAAGTTTTATGAGAAATCTTAATGCTGCTTTCCAGAATGCTTGCACTAATTTGCAGTTCCACCAGCAATGTACAAGTGTACCTTTTTCTCCACATCCTCATCAATAGTTATTGTTGCTTGTATACTTGACATTTAAAAAAAATAAATATATATAAAGTAAGGAAAAAGAAAGTAACTATCCTTCATGTTTTCTTCAACTTTTTTAGAGCATGATCCTAATTTCTTCTCTCCAGGCCTGAAGGTACATCAACACTAGCTTAATCCAGCAGACAATGTGTCACCACATCCATCTCTAGCCTCTCTATGTACCAACAAACTTGGTACTTCCTTGGAACACTGGCTCCCATAAGTATCCCAGATGTATTTGGAATGGGGGTATACATTCCAGAGTAAAACACTAAAATATAAATTAGCTAGAATTTCTTCAATTCATGGGTACATGAAATTATCAGACATCTTTTTTATGGAGTGTTTTAAATTCAAAAGACCATTTCATGGATCTCTAGGAAGCTTCACTGCACAAAGGTGGATGTCACCATGAGTCAGGAAGTGACAGAACTTGGTGAGAGTGTCCAGACTACTTTCAAGGCTGTTGCTTGCATAAGTGAATAGATAGTGGTGTTATTCCAGGGATACAGAACCTGGAAGAAGACTTGACTTGCTTTAATCAGGAGTGTAGGCAGTGGAGTTCAAAAGTATAGTTTCATTCTTCTGATAAGTATCACATGCTAACAGATTCAACCACTAGAGCTCTGGGTTTATTCCTCCTAAACTTGAGATGTCTCCAGGAATTCAAGAGAGAACATCAAGTAGGTAAATGGATAAGAGGTTGCAGTGTCTAGCCTAGAGATAACAGATTTGTGATTCATCCACAAATGGAGGTCTCTGAAATGATTACTCTGAAAGAGATCTTTAAAGAAGAATATTAAGTAGAGGAGGGTCTAGGACCTCATTAGAGAAAGTCCCAAAATTCATAGCAGAGTAGGAGATAAAGAAGCATCCCAAGAAGTAGGACAAAACCCAGCAGAATATTAGGTCCCAGAAGCCAAAGGATAAGAATGTATTAGAGAGTGTGTGGTCAAATTTAAAAGCTGTTGAAAGGTTGGATAAGATAAGAAATAAAAAATATTCATTGGATCTAACAACAAGTAGGAAGTAGGTTGTTGATGACCATAGCAAAATATTAAAAAAAGAAATGATGGAGCCACAATTCCTATTGGAATGGATTGGAGAGTAAATAGGAGGCAAGGAAACAGAGCCAGTGAAGCTAGACAACTCTTTCTAGTACTTTGGCTGTGAAAGGGAATGAGAGTGACAAGAAAGAAATGAACAAAGATGATGAATCCAGTGAGAGAGCTTGTCTGGGTCTTTTAGTCTTTTGTTTATTTCAATGTGAGACTCTGTATTATTTCTGGAAACTGATCTTATATTTTGAGATTTCTGAGTGTACTTTCAGTACAGTGATAGGATACATTTCTTACAACATTTTTGTTATCTCTGTAGTGGTAGAAGTTAACGTGGAGATTTTGATCAGTAAGATGTAAATAATTTTAATCCAGAGTAAAGAATAGATTACCAGCATGAACCAGGTTTATAGACCCGTTGGACATTAACCCGTGTGGTATCAAACCCAGAGATCTCATCCTAACATTTTTGTTGCTGTTGTTGAACTGACTACATATGTCCCCTTTCAAGTGCTTTGTGAACTGATTTTGACATCTTACTGGCCTCTCCATTAATTAACGAATTAAATAAAAATCATTGTTGTTCACTTGGTTTCTATATGCCCGAAAGTGACTTTTACTTGTTAAAAAATTTTATTTTAACAAGAGTCTAATCAATTTAAAAAGGAAAGTTGAGAAAGTCAATCAAACACTAGCTTTATGAAGATGAAAGGGATATATTACTGCCAAGCAATATAAAAGAGGAGGCATAAGTCAAGCTGAGAAAATCCTAGGAGAAACGTGAACTTCCCAAACACAAAGCCATAACTGCTTAGAGAAATTTGATTTTGAAGTGCAAAGAATTTGCATTATGAGTTTATTAAGAAATTCTGGTCAGTGCTTATTTTATCTGGATGTGGTAAAAAAGAGAGACTTTCACACAGAAAGCAAAAACTGAGGGCTGTAAGGGGCCTTCAGATGCATTTGTGAATGCAATAGATTGGTTTAATTGGCAGTGTTTTTAAAGTTCCATGTCAATATGTTTATCTGTAGGCAGAATTCAACAAGCTTCATGGGAGCATCTCCCTAATTTTGGAGTCTTACTTCTCTTAATAGCTGGCTGCACACCCACTACTAATGTAGGCCATGTTCCACACAGTGAGGAATGAAGTGGTCATTATGGAAATAGAGCAGATGTGGTTAAAGGCAGAAGCACACAATACCCCAGCTCCCAAAATAAACTTGCTTACATAATATGTAAAAACCTCCCAGTCACTCCTTCATGTTCTCTTGGCAGAACAGCCTATTTCCACCAAGAGGAAATATTCCGTTACCAAAGATAAGAACATCCACTCTCACTAACATTTTTGTCTCTTGTACAGCAACTCTCTTTCTGAACCCTTTTTCTGAACTTCCGTCAAAAAGGTATTATTGGACCCTTTTACACCACGAAAATAGGAGTTGTGGGAATCGAGTTGTTCTGCAGACATTAAAGATTAATCCAAAGAAAACTTCAGAACCATGGGGCATGCTAAGAAGTCTACTGTGGCATTGCTTATTGAAACATTGCTTATTTAGAGGAGTGCATCTCTTGCTGTGACCTTCATTTTGTAAATTTGAGGAAAGCATGGACAGACCATTTACAAATTTTTCCTGGTGCAATTTGATTTCAAACAGAAATAAAATTAACATTTTTTGTTTTAGTACTAATTTTATTTGCAACGTACAAATCACTTATCTATATAACATTTTTCTTTAGTAACAAAAATAATGATGATGAAGAAGAAAGAAGGGAAAAAGGCACATGGAGAATGTCCTGCTGCACCCAGGGCAGAAAGACTGTTCATAATCATGGACGTAACACAGTTGCGGAAGCAGCAGCAGATACAATTGGTTTTGGGCGCTGCGATCACTAGAAGACAGGCTTTTCCTGACTCTAAATTTCTATGCATCACAAATGACTGGTTAGCCTAAAAATGTGGTTACCACGTCTGACTCATTCTTAAAAAGTGTAGTTTCTCATTGTTTCTTCCCTTTCTCCATATAAAATCCATGCCCTCTTACTGTATTTTATTATTTGCTCTTAATATTTGCAACAGTCCTAAGAAAGCCAAGCTGTTACATGTGTTGTTACACAGTACTAAGAAGAAAACCCCTGATGAACAGCAGCCAAAACCACATGCTCATTACCAGGCACCTACAGAGCAGCAAGAGGGAGGAAGACATGCATTAATGCAGATGGCTGTTCCTCCAAGGCTGTGTGAAACCACAGGCAGGAAATAGGAAGCCCCACCACTTTTATTTGCTGTAGAGGAAATGGTTCATCATCAGTCCACCATCCTTGCAAGGCAGAGCTCTAATCACATTCTATCCTGGGGCAAAGCAGGGAGGGAGGGAGTGCAGAGAAGAAAAGTATAAGGAGCTGGTTGGAGGAGTCATTTCCACTCAAGTCCCATAGCCCCCTTGGTACTAAGAACAATAACTATCATTTATGAATGTATAATATATGCCAATCTCTGAGCTTAGTGCTTTCTGTACACTAGCTAATTTAATCCCTAAAACATCCTCATGAGGTAGGTATAATTAACTCCTTTTTACACATTAGGAAACTGAGGCTTAGGGAAGTTAAGCAACTTGCCTCGAAGCACACAGCTGGCAGGTGCAGGAGTCCATATTTAAATCCCAGGCCCATCAGACTCTATGACCTTACCCTCAATCATTACATTATGTTAGTTCCTTTAGAAATTATCTGCCACTCAGTCTCTTGTAGTCCAGCCTTCTACTGGACACACATGATAACATGGTCATCTCTGACTATAAACCTCAGTAAGGGAACAGCGCTGTCCAGCCTGGTGGTTCTCAAACTGATAGCAGCACCACCCAAGCTGATTCATTCTTAGCAGCCACTTGTACCCAGGTGCCATGCAAAGACACAGTCTGAACATGCCTCCTGTTATGGTTTGGATATGGAATGTCCCCTTGCTAAAGCTCATGTGTTAGGCAGTGCAACAACGTTCAGAGGTGAAAAGACTAGACCATGAGGCCCTGACCTCACCAATGGATTAATCCTTTTCATAAATTAAAAATTTGAATAGACTACTGAAAGGTGGTAAAAACTGTACACAGGTGGGACATGGCTGGAGGAAGTAGATCAGTGGGGAAATGCCTTTGGGAACTCTATCTGCCTCCAGTGCCTTCCTCTCTCTCTCTCACTCTCTCTGGCTACCATGAGCTAAGCAGTCCTCTGCCACACCCATCTGCCATGATGCTCTGCCTCATCTCAAGCCCAAAGCAATGGAGCCAGCTGACCATTGACTGACCTCTAAAACTGGGAACCAAAATAAGACTTTCCTCCCTTAAGTCATTCTTGGAGGTATTTTGGTCACAGCAACAAAGGGCTGACAAACACACCTCCTCTTCTAATGATCCTCCTCTTTATATGTAAAGAGATAAAGAAGAAAACATACTTTTATACTAAAGCAAACCAATAGAATTAACTGTAACAATGTCATTGATTTTTACGGTAAAACTTGAGATCTTAAAAGTTAGTACTTGCATTGAACACCTACATCCTATAGTACCAGAAGCTGCAAATCCCACCTCATCTCCCCATTCACAACTGCCACCACTACCAGGGCTCCAATTCCCTCTTCTGTTCTTCTGTTCTTCTCATACTTCAATGAAAAAGTGTGAGAAGAACTGGGTTAATGGACTACCCAACCTTTGGTACCTCAGTATGAGGTTCATATACCATCACCACTACTTATCTGCTCTCAGCCTAACTGTGGGTAAGTTCCTTAGCCTCTCTGAGCCTCGGCTTCCTTAACTATTAAATGAGAATGACATTCCAACTTCTCAGAGTTGCGAGAAGGATTAAATGAAACAATGCCGGTGTCCAGCACAGTTCCTGGCACATCATCAAAGTTAAGGCAGCAGCTTTGCCGTCATCATTCCCTGAAATCCCTCATCCTAAACTACTGTGTCTCCCAGCATCACAGAGAGACTTCCACTTATTACTGAAGCTCCTCGAACCTCTGCTTATTGTGCTTTGCATGAGAGCCAGTTTAGGAATTATCTCACTAGAGAACAGCTTCCAAGAGTTTTGGGGCCTGTGTCTATCTCCTCCCTCACCTCCATTTCCTTCCATCTATCTTCCTCCCTGGAGGTCTGGAATTCTACCCACCTGTGGACTTGTGAAGTGCATCCACAGCTCCAGGGCTATATCTGTTCCCCTGTAATCCCAAAGCAGGAAGCATCTTGGGTACCTGAAAAGGAACACAAGAAGCTCTCATACTGCAAGATTGTTGGGATTTCCCTAGAAAGATGATCTTATTTTCTCAGTGGTAATTTATGAATATGTGCAACTCAGGAAAAACAAATGACTCCTGGACCTCAGAAATGCTCTCTTATTTGGGGTTCTTGAAAATTGTTGGTCTCATTTTTATACAGGTCTCCATTCCTGAGTCAGGGTAGGAGGATCCATAAGCCAATGCCAAAAAAAAAAGGATTTGTGAACAAGTACCTACACCTCATCAGCAGGTGCTCCTGCTGGAAATTGCATCCAGGTGCTGTGAGCATTCCTTACACTGACAAAAGTGGCAGAGGAAACAAAGGGTCCAGGTGGACCCCAGGCTGTGCCCTTGTCTCACAGCTGATAGCTCATCTCTTGCAATCCCAGGAGATGGCTGGCAGGAATGGGGTTACCTGGTTGGTGAATTTTTTTAAATACAAATTTCATTGTGAGAATGGAATGTTAAAGGAAGAAAGTAAAGGGCAGGTGCCCTTGAGAGCTATGCAGCAGCACTGTCACGTGGTGCTGAAGAAAGCATTTCCTTTTTGCTGAAAAACATCAGCTGCGCAGGTGGTGTCTAAGTTTCTCAGCCAGTACCTCTTTGACCTGGGGCAGAAACCAGTGACAACCAAGGTGAGGCTTTCTGTTTCTTGTGCTTCTTCCTGGAGTAACAGAGTCAAGATGCTTCAGACTCAGTTTCCTGGGCTGGGAAGAAGGGGGCCAGCAGATGGGCAAGTGGCCAGCCCAACCCAATGCAAGTTCAGGAAAAGCGCTTTCCTCAGCCTCCATCAGGGTGAGCACAGAGATGTAGGTGTGATGGACAGCTCCTCAGCCTCACTCTGCCTCACCACCCTCCACAGCAGCCAGTTGAATAAATGGGAGGCCCCCCGCATCTCTCTCAGCTGAACCAGAAGTTAAGTGGAAAGCCATTGTGCACACCCAGGGACTACAGAGCTGATAAACCCCTGTCTCTATGGTTTCTTCAACCAGTTTAAAAATCTTGGTTTTAAAAATGCTTCTCAGCAACAAAACTCTACCACCCTTGCTTGGTACACATAGTTGGAGTTGATAACACCTTTTAAAATTCTCTTACCATGTGGATTTTTAAGTCTTACCACATTATAATACCAGTAGGGTGAACTTTTTAAAAACTATCTGCAAGCCAATTAACCCTGTGAAGTAACGAAGGGTCTATTCTCAAAGTTATTGTGCAGTGTGTGATCCCAAAGCACTTTCCCCTCTATATGACAAGCCAAAGCTTCAGAACAACTCTAAGAGGAGTTGATGCCAGAGTAGTCATTATCTTCATTTTTTCCCATGAAATATCAAGAGAAGTAGCACATGATAGAGGTCCTGGAGCCTCTGCTTGAACTTGGGATTTGAACTTTAGAGCTCAAAGCAGGAGGGAAGGGGGTTACCCTGCCAACTTTTACCACTAAGCCAGACACTCATCCCCTGAAGCAGCCCTTTCTATTTACCATAGCTGTCCATATGAACCATCTCCTATTTACACATCTGCTTATTAAATACTACTTTAGAGGAGATGAGAGGCAAAGAGAGATCTTCACAAGAGAAAATATTCATATCATAAGTCATTATGTCCTCACCAGATGGAAGAAAAAATAAAGAAAAATTTAGAAGTTCCATTTTTTTTAGATGAGTTGAAATAATGTTACTGTGTGGCTTGAATGGCAAGAGAAGAAAAATATTCCTCTTTCAATGGGTACTTCCTCTGCTTTCAGCTGGCAAGAAATGTTTCAATAACAGGTTGTACAGAACATTACTTCAAAGACCTCAAGTTGGCACTTCAGATACTCTTGCCACAAACCGTTTCCAAAAATGATTTAACTTCCCCCACTCGGCAATGTGTGCAAATGGTGCATACACCACTAACCACACATGCACGCAATGTATGAATTCCCACATTCCTGATTTCTCATTCCAACTGCAGAATATTTTTTCCAGAGCTAAAAAGAAATGAATCAAGTTTGTAAAAGGGTATGCGTGAAAATGCCAAATGAAAAATGAAAATCAGATGCTTCTGAAGGCTGAGCCTGAAGTGCTTTGCTGAGATGTTCTACATCCTAATAGCCATTGAGTCCTATGGACAGAGGGCTGATAGGGTGTGGCAGGGGCAGGGGAGCAGCTGGCAGTTCTTTAAAGCAGTTACAAAATAGCTAACTCTTCTGAAAGGATGGCATTTTAGACCATTCCTATGAGCACACATCTATACAGTGAAAAATATTTTTCTCTATTATTGCTGCTATACTTTTGGCTAGTGGTCTTCTTGAGACAGGAAAAAAGTTATTCCCACCAAAATGAATCCCCTGATAGCATGACTGAGTCTAGAAAAAGAACAATAATTTTTTAAGCCTAGTGCATTAATAAACTCACAAAAAGATTTATTGGGAACATGGAGTGGTGGGAAGGTAATATTTTACATCATGGTTTTTATTGTGATAAATCCCTGATGTGAATTCCTACATTCACATCCATGAGCCAGCTTCTCATCAACAAAATTAACATGTTCTCTGCTGTTCTTGTCACAGCACAGTATAAATCACAATATGGAGTAAACACGGCCACCATTTCTGAAAACTGCTATGCATGGGACCAAGTGGATTTGGTGACAAGAAGATTAACAGACTTAGGAATATTTTCTCAACAGTGACCTGGCAAATTTTATGTATGCCATTACTTTTTAGTTCTCATATTGGATACAACTTAGAAAATCTATTAATGATCAGTAAGATATCAAAACCCTGAATGAAGCATTCATTAAAAGTATAATTTATGAATCTGCTACACACTATATGGTCATTATACCTTTTCCTAAATCTTGATTTGAATGCTAAATATTTAACTAGGAATATATCTATAGTATGTCGGTTATTGTTTCTTTTTATTTGAATGGAGCATTATGATTATTTAAGGGAAAGGCAGATTTAAATGGTATCATGGAACAGGAAATGTGATAAGTAGCTGGAAAAATGTTAGCTGTATGGATACACAACATCACCATTTTTTTTCTAAAGAATAGCAGTGCTGATAGATAGCAAGCCATGTCAATGATCTTTGCTTAACTGAGGTTAATAAAAGCAAAACCCATGACTTAAATAAATATGAGAGCACAGTACTGAAAATAACTGATACCAAACAAAGAACTCCATCTCTCCTATCCTGGCGTCCCCCAGAATCACAACACCAAATATTGACAAGTGTAGTTATGGTCAATAAAATACTCTGTAGTGTGAGTTCTGAGAAAAATATTGGGACTGCAATATACCATCTCTTCAAGTTGTTTCAGATTGCTTTGGAACTGACTTTACCTTTATGAATACTGAGAAAGTCCCAAAAGAAACATTATCTCTCCTATTTTTCAAATATCCCTTTTTCATTAGATTTGGCAAGAGAGGGTAAATCCTAGCACACTCTGAGTTTTGACCTTAGAAACAATGTTAGTAGATAATTGAGAAGAAACATGAAGCTCTAATATTGAACCAAACACTAAAGCCTTAATCAAAATTTTAAATTTGGTTAACAAAAAAGAAATATAGCTGTCAAAATACTTGACTAATATCAACCCTTTGCCATTGAGTTCTAGGATAAGGAAATCACAGGTGCCCCTATGTCTTTAGGGAGTTTCGTATTGCCTTGATTTTACAAGTGAGAGGTCACCTTCAGATAAGTTAAATGACTTGCTCAATGAGAGATACAGGAGAACTTGTCACATATGGATGCATTTCTGTAGAGTCCTAAGTTTGTTTCTATGTCTATCTTTCTCTGAAATCTGTTCTGAGCTTTTTGTTCCCCATGATTCCTCCTACTACCTAGGGAATTCTCATTGTTTGAGAAGGGATGGATAGCAAAATGTCCAACATATTTTTCTGTAGAATTTGGGTACTAATAGATGTAAAATATACACATTATACAAATTAGTAGAACTGAAAGTTCTTTACAATACTATCCTATATAAGGTATTATAATCACATCTTTATTTGCAAGAAAGAAATTCTACATTAAGTGTACATTATCAATTTTCAGATGCATTTGTAAGAAATATGAAAATACGTAGATAATATACATTAGAACAAAAGGAAACAAGGAATTACCATTGTATCTTCCTTACTAACATATAAATACTTCTCAAGATATTCAATTTTCAAAACGAATAATTTATCATCCTCTCTATAGTTAACATTATTGCTTCACTTAAAAAAATCATTGAGGGCTGGGACTGTAGCTCAGCGGTAGAGCGCTTGCCTCGCATGCGTGAGGCCCTGGGTTCGATCCTCAGCACCACATACAAAGCAGTAAAATAAAGACATTGTGTCCATCTACAACTAAAAAAATATTTTAAAAAAAATCATTGAAATAATGGGAATAAAATCTAAGGGTGCTGTCTCTGGTATTTAGATTCCCTCAGAAGGGATACTTTCCCTGCCTCTAAAAAGTGGCAGTGAAAGTGGAAATAAGTTAATAAGATTTAAGCATACAGTGGAAGAAAAAAATACAATTCCTTCTAACAAAAAATGCTACTGGTTGATTAATATTAAGAGGAAAATAGGCTAGGGTATAACTCAGTGGCAGAGTGTTTATCTAGCATGCATGAGACTCTGGGTTTAACCTTCAGCACTGGAAGAAGAAAAAGAAAGAAAGAAAGAAACTAAAATGCTTCAGTTGACATAACTAATCAATAATAGTGCCAACAATAATACTTACAGGTGTCATGACATAGCTCAAAAACGAAAGAAACAGTAGTCAATGATTAAATAGACCAGGAGTGGGATAGGTAAGCTGGTGGTCATGAAATCATTTTCTTCTGATTTGTTACATCTAGTTCTATCGTTTCACATTTTTCCCAATCCATTAATTTTGTGTTAGTCATCTTATGTAACCATCAGTATTTTCTCCTTAGTACCTAAGAATGTTGAATGTTTGTCTAAAGTTGACAGAAGAAATCAGCCACCAATGATCCACTGAGATGGGTTTAAAATACCAGAATTTTATTAATGTAAACTGCCTATAGCATTTGTAAAACCACATCCACCCCTGACAAAAAACTGAAAAAAATTACCATATTTTACCGTATAATCGTCACCACCACATAATTGCTCACCCCATTTTTGGCAGTGCAAAAATTGGCTTATAACTTTTCATTGCATAATTGTGGCATGGCATAATTTTGTTGATCACACTGCTTAAAAGGTAAACAGAGTAGAAATGTAATCGTCAGTGGCATATGGATATGCATTTGTCTTCTCACACACTGCAAGCTGCCAGCCTAGAATTCTCAGTGCACACGGGTATATTTCCCAAAGCTGACTTGGATGGTTTGTTTAGAGCACTGCAGTACTAAAGGTAAACACATCTTCCATGAATGGCACTGAGAAGGATGAGTCAGATAAAGAAACAAATGATAGCATCTCAGAATCTTCAGACACAAGCTTAAATTTTGTAAGTTCAGACTTTGCAACAGTGTAGTAAATTTTCTCAAGTGTAATATTTTGACTATAATGCACGAATCCATAACAGTTGATGTACTCACTCTTTTTTCAGATCAGAAAACTGTTTGCTAAACTGTTACAAAGAAATGATGGCCATTGATTTGGACTATTCAATTTTAATGAATATTCATGAATATTCCATGCATCCTAATTTTGCACCAAAGACAGTTCAATAATAAATGAATTTTAAGTAATACTGGCAAAATTTTTTTTAAAGCTTCACATAATGGTTGCAGCCCACTTTTTTTTTTTTTTTTTTTTGCAAAACAAAATGGTATAAAAGCTGGAATAATTATGTGGTGAAATATGGTAATCATAAAAGACAAATCAAGAAGGAGCACTAAAAAGCAAACAAGTTGTGGAATTGTTAGAGCAATCTGGAGATGAATTTGGGGAAGAACATGGTGTACGGACACCTGAGGACTTTGGCTTAGTAATGAAGTAAGCAGACTGCAAACTGAAATCTGAAATGTGCATGTTCTCCCCTCCACCCTTTAGGGACTCAGGCCAGCTGACAAATTATCTACTCTTCATTGAGATGTTAACTCTGAGCTCCAGATTACAAACCTGGGACCCTGGCTTAAATCGGCCATGGTTCCTGGAAGAAAATGAGAGTCATTTGCTTCTAGTATGGATCTTAATAGCATGCTGGAAACCTTCAGATTGTGTTACTATTGAGGAAGATTATTGTGCCTGGACCAGAAGAGAAATGAAAGGAGAAAGAAGAAACACAGCTTCGCAGCATCTTAATGCAAAACTGATCTGTAACTTTATTCCAGGGACCCTCACACCCCTGTGCTGAAAGGGTGTTCTAATTACCTAATGTGGAAGGCTCTGCCATTGTCTTCGTACCCTTTATCAGAAGCTCCCAGGTGCAAACCAGAGAACCATCAGGTAGCTGCTGTCTTGTGCAGTAGTGAAGGCACTGTGGAAATAATGGTAACTTAGGCATGACAACTGAAATTACAGGGAGCAGGAACAAAAGGCAAATCAGATGTTATTGTTTTCTTGCCACTGCTGAGTGCAACCAAGCATATGGAAAGCTTGAATTCTCACTAAGCAAAAAAGATAAAGAAGGAAAAATAAGATCAAAAGAAACCCAGTCTTACTAAAAAAAAAATTAAAAAAATAAAAAGTCTCTCTCTCTCTTTCTCTTTCTTTTTCAGATTTTTAGCAAAACCTGTTGAAGGGAGACCTTGCAAGCTTCCACTGTTAAAAGTCTTGCTGGCCAGAGAAGTCTTATTCCAGATGATTAGTAACTTTTGGCTTAAAGTGTCTCTGGAAAAGTAAGGTTTAGCAGAGCTTTCACAGCATATGAATGATTTAATGACCCCACTGACAGGGGAATGTAGAAGTTTGTTAGTCTGACTCATCTTTTACCCACTGGGAACTTGGGCCAACTTTCTAAATCTTCTCCAGCCTGTGTTTATTGGTTTTATCCTGGTCAGTTACTTCCGGGTAAAGCCAAGGAGGAAGGATCAGGAGTCCTGAGGTCTTTTCCCATTTCTGTCATCTCTAGACAGGTTGGTGACATTTTCTTAGCTTCACAAGTCAAATGAGGAGTCTGAATTGAGGTCATTTGCATTTCTCCACTGTTCTAAAGCCCTGCTTCTTGATTTATTAACTTTTGCTTTAATTGCTTCTTATTGACATCTTTATCTTCTTTGCAGAGACTGTGATGTTAGATTTTCCTCTTTGTTTCCAAACAATATGATCCAAATTCTTTTGCCTGTCTTCCCAGGGACTGTCTTTATACTTAATGACTTTTGCTGTTCCCCTCTGCATTTTTCCAAGAGTCCCAGCTCAGTAGTGGCAAGAAATGGTTCAAGAGAGAACTCAAACAAAAGCCCAACCTGTACCATGGTGGGAGATTCACCTTGTGCACCCATCACTATGCCTGACAAATCCAAGTGTCTGACTCTGTGTGCAGCTCTTTACAGAAGAGGAGCCAGCGAGGGCCTGGTCCTAATCTGATCCACCACCCACTCTGGTGCAGTGTCTCCTTTTTTTGAGCTTAGCTCCTTTCTCAGATGAAGAAAGAGACTGAATCAGCTGTCTGAGTTCTTTCCCAGCCCCATGATAAATAATTCTGAGACTGTCACAGCTTTTAGGGCCATACTTTCTTCAGGCCACCCTAGCTGCTTTCACATTTGAGAAGTTTGTTCTCATTTCTCCTCTTAAATACACAGCAAAGAAATCTCTCTGTTTGAAGTCTATCTCAGAGGTATCCTGCTTCATTTAAAAATGGTTAACTTTGCATTGCAGGCTTACTCCCCAGAGGAGAGTTACCAACAACCAGTTTGGTTCTCAGGCCCCTGTTTCATTAGCAGGTCATTCAGAAGTTAATAAGTAACACCAGGCTGACACTGTAGTTTGTAGCGTTCCGGTTTGTAGAGCCAAGCTCATATTGACTCATTGATGAGTGCAGATTTCATTTATTTGGAGTAGTTATTTTTGAGAAATTTTTTGGTATTATTAGATGGTGGGAATTTTCCAGAATGGGTCTGTGGAAACTAGATGAATGAAGGTGTTTTCAAATTTGATTTTCATTTCCTAGGAATGATGAAGATGATGAAGATGATGATGATAATAATGAGGAGGATAAATGTATTTCGCATCTGCCGCATATCACACATTGTTCTAAGTGTGGCTATAAAAGTCCCAAGTGGAAGGGCTCCTTAAAAACAATCTAGCAAACAAATTAATTCTATGAAGCCTCCCAGAGTGCTTCATCTTTGCCAAGGATTACAAAGTCACATGCCTCCAGAATCTGGTATTTAACATACATGAGTGAAGGTAGCTGAGCATGGGATGGTAGGGCACAGAGGAGACTGGGGAGAACTATAGAGTTCACACTCTAGCTGATCATTGCCCGCCTGCAATGTGGGTATGTTTTTGTGATATTTTCTTGAAAGAAAAAAAAAAAAATCCAGAAATCTCAATATGTATGTGTTATCCCTTCTTGTTTCTAAGATACTGGGCAGGCCAAACAAAACAGCTGGGAGACAACCATGGCTCCTTGGTTGCCAGTTCATGACCTTCACTCTCTGCTGTTCATTTGTACATGTCACATACTACGATCTTGTCATAAGCAATCTCCTATTATGCAACCTCTTATTATCTGCCCACACACAAAGCAGGGAGGCCCAGCTTTGGAATGTTTAATGTGTCAATTGAATTGCTGCTCTGAACAGTTACTCTGACTAGGGACTCTCTCCTGTGTGGTGTGGACTACTTATCTTCAGGGCCACTTGAACTTTCTCTTATGAAGCAATTCGGCTATTTTTCCCTCCTTGAGGTTGACTTTATCTCTGTTTCTCCCTTGTCGCCCCATGTCCTGTGATGACAGAAGGTCAACAGGCTGTCCTTGAAAGTATGGATTCTTTATCCTGGAGGACTTTCTGTGCTAAAAGATCTTGGCTATAGCTGCTATTTATAAAGGACCTGCTAAGAAACCTCACCATTCCCCTTTCAGAGCATCCTTGCAGAAGACTTAATCCTATTCTGAATCCTGCAAGAACTATACCTCAGTCCCTTTCCTAATATCCAGAATTCTTAATGAAAAGCCAAGAATTCCCATTTCTTTCTGCTTGGAACTCTCAATTCTCAACATCTCCCAACTGTTTGAGGCAGGTGAGTCAAGGTGTGTTACAACCAGTTTAAACACAGTAGGGTTGGGATAGGGGTAATACAGACCCATCTTTCTGTAACTAACATCCAATGCAATACTGTCACTTAGCAACTGTCTTAAATGGGGGAGCGAGTCACAAGTCCTACCTGAAGCTGGAAGACAGATGATTAGATTTTTCCACACAACTGTAAATAAAGGGACAGAGATAGTATAATCTTGTCATTTCTCCAAATCTCATCAACTCCCTGTGAAATGTTTTTGAAGATTTATGATTTATTCTGAAAGTTTGTGAGCATTTTCACATTCTACTCCTTGCTGTATTTATTTAAATTGAAAAATTTCTTCAATTATTTATACACTTAAAAATAATCACATCCTAAAATATAAAAAATAAATGTATTTATTCTGGGCTGCCAGTATATCCTATATGTTACATGCTTTTATATATGCTTGAAAATAAAAGGAAATAAGACTGAGAAATACCAGATAATATAATGGGTTAAACTAAACTTCATAGAAAGATCTGTTTTATATGTAATATTATTTCAATGGAATTGCATTATGGTTATAAATACAATTTGAGGCATACCTTGTTCCAAATTTGGTATTTATTATAAATGACTTATCTTCATCATTCAAAAGGTAAAAGAAGCCAGTGTTTATCAGAAGCCAACAATATGCTGTACACTTTCAATAATTTATCTCTTTTGAACTTCAAAGTAACATTATAAAGTACTAAAAGGAAAACCTGTTTTTCTATTAATTTACTTCTGATAGCAAATGTGTGGATTTTCCATACCAAATAATTCTCCAATTCCCTACAGTCACCAACTATGTGTCCTAAAGTTTAATTTGATTCTGACACTACCCGTGGTTAGCACAGAACCCTCCAGGTTAAGGGCTCACCTCACAAGACCAGCCTCTCACAAGCACCAGTATATAATAGTTCCTCAGACTACCACCCTACTGTCTGATTTGGCTGCAAACTGGGGATTGCTGTGCCCTCTCATAGGGCTTGATACTTTGCTCTAATGGCTCACAAAACTCAGGGAAACATGTTACTTATGTTTATTGGTTTATTATGAAAGATTTAAATGAACAGCCAGATGAAGAGCAAGGTTTATTAGGGTCCTGCGTGCAGTAGTTCCTGTGGCCACGGAGTTGGTGGCACCACCATCCCAAAACATAGTAGTGCTCCCAAACTATCAGCTCCATGAACCCCATTTTAAAGGATTTTTAGGGGGTATTCATCACACAGGAATGATTGATGAAATCATTGGCCATTGGTGATTAACTTGACCTTTACTCCTCCTCCTCTCTCCAGAGGCTGGAGGGTGGAGATTTAGTCATAGAGCATGTTCCTTTGATGACCATCCTAAAGTTACCAGAGACCCCCTAGCCACCTGTCATCTCATTGGTATATAAAAAGATACTCTTATCACTAGAAGCTTCTAAGAGTCTTAGAAGATCTTGTGTCAGAAACTGGGCGCCTGTACCAAACAAGGTTTGCTCCTATACACTCTGGAAGTTGCAAGGGTTTTAAGGAATCTGAGTCAGGAACTGGGGAGAGAAATCAAATATATATATGTATCACAGAACAGAGATGGTTAAATTGCTAATGGGGGTCATAGTCACAAAGTCCAGCAGAAAGAAGCAATAAATATGATCCTAAAGGAAGGGATGAGCTGGGCACAGTGGTGCACTCCTGTAACCCTAGTGATTGGGAGGCTGAAGCAGGAGGACCACAAGTTCAAAGCCAGCTTCAGCAACTTAGCAAGGCCCTAAGAAATTTAGTGAGAACCTCTCTCAAAAAGTAAAAATAAAAATGGCTGGGGATGTGCCTCAGTAGTTGAGCAGCAACTGTGGGTTCAAACCCTGGTACCAATAAGTAAGTAAGTAAATAAATAAATAAATAAATAGGATGAAAATACCTGTTAGAATCAGTGTTATCTGTAACCAAGGAAGGCATAATACAGAAGAGTAAAAAATGAAAAATATTCCCATCTCCTCCCCAATTTTTCAATAAAATGAAAACAGAAAGTTCTGAAAAGTCAGAGCTAAGAAACTACAAATGGACTTATGTTAAGAGATTATAAATGAAAAATGAGGTAAAAGAATGCCTTATCTGTAACATGTACTTTTTTCAGATTTTTATTACACATGTAATTTTAAAAAAGGAAAATAATTTTTTTCTTTTCAGATTCTTCATTTTTGAAGTGTGCTATAAATTTTTTTAAAAAAATTGATTTTTTTAAACTTTCTTTAACAAGAAAAAGTAAACTTCTAGATTATAAAAAGACAGAGCTATTAATAAAAGTTATAAGTTGGTTTTCAATGTCATTTTTTAAGTTGGAACTGTGTTCTGGGGTACCCACAGGCTTTTTATTCTAGCCGTGGCTCTTTTGGTCTTTCTTTCTTTTTTAGCACTGGGACACTTTACTAATGAGCTACATCCATAGCTCTGCCCCCTCACTCTTTTTTATTTTTTAATTTTTGAGTCAGGGTCTTGTTAAGTTGCTCAAAGTCTTGCTAAACTGCTAAGACTGGCCTCAAACTTGCATCCTCCTGCCTCAGTCTCCTGAGTTCCTGGGATAACAGGTAGCATGACCCTTGGATGGGAAGAACATGAACACTTAAGCTTCCATATACAATCTAACAGTTGGCACAGAGAATGCACCTCATCTCTGAGACTTGAATTGTAACAATGGACCTCTGCAATATGTGTAGTAATTTTTCAAACAGCTTTATAGAGGTATATTTTAACTATCATAAAATTTAGTTATTGCACATATATAATTCAAAGATTCATAGTAAATTCATAGAGAGTTGGGCAATACCACATGGTCCAGCTTAAAAAATTCCCACAACCCCAAAAAGTTTCATCATGCCCATTTTGCAGTCAGTCTCAGCTTACACCTGCAACCCCAGGCATATATTTCTCCATAGATTTTCATTTTCTAGAAATTTTATTAAATTAAATAATACAACATGTAGTCTTTTGAGTCTGGTTTCTGTCACTCTGATTAATATTTTGGGGTTCATCAATGTAACAAGTATTAGTAATTTATTGTTTTTTTGTTGCCAAATAGCATTTTTCTTTGTATATACTGTATTTTATTTATTGATTTGGGTTGCTTTGGATATAGTTTTTGGCTTGAAAATAAAGCCCAATAAATATTTGTATATAAGTTTTGGAGTGAACGTATGTTTTCATTTCTCATAGGTAGATACCTTAAAGTAGAATTGCTGGGTCATATGGTAACTGTATGTTTCAACTTTAAGAAACTACCAAAGTTTATAGAAGTAGCTATAACAACCAGGACTGTGTGAGAGTTCCAATCTCTCTACATTCTCTCTAATAATTAGCTTTGTCAATCTTTTTGTTATAACTATTCTGGTAAGTATGCATTGGTCTCTCACTGAGATTTTAATTTTTATTCATCTATTGAACAGTGATAATTGATCATGTTTTCATGTTCTGCTTAGTCCCTCATATGTCTTTATTAAAATGTCTTTGGCTTCCCTTATAACCAGGCTATTTTCTTATAAAGTCAGAACGTTGTATTTAACTTTTAGACGCAAATCTTGTATCAGACAGATGAATTATACGTTTTTTTCTTTACTATGTGACTTAACTGTTTTTTCCAGTGTTTTCTATTTTTTTTGAAAAGCAAATGTTTTTTAATCTTCAAGAAGTCCAATTTATCATTTTTTTCCTTTGAGGTCTTCCTTTTGTTGTCACATGTACCTTTGATAACAAAAATTTTTCTTCTCTGTTTTCTTCTAGCTGTTTTATTGTTTGGGGCTTTTCATTAAAATCTGTGATTCATTGTGAGCTAATTTTTGTATGTAAACAAAGAAGAGTCTAAGTTCTTCTTCTGGTTTTCTTTTTTTCCTTTTGCATACAATATTTTATTCTCCTATAACCGTTGTTGAAAGATTATTCTTCCCGATCAAATCTCCTTAGCACTATTCATGAAAAATCTATTGACTATAAATGTAAGGTTATCTGGACATTCTATTCTGCCCCCCTGATCTATCATTGTTCCAATACTGAGTAGTGCTACTTTATAGTATGTTTTGAAGTCAGGAGATGAAAACGATACAAATAGTCATCTCAAACCTGCAGTTGTCTTCCATGTTAACTTTTTGTTTAAGTTATTGTATTTCTCAAATCTAGCTCAAATCTAGAACTTTTATTTGTTATAGTTTTTGTTGTTGTTGTTGTTGTTTTGTTTTGGTTTGGTTTTTGGTACCGGAGATTGAACTCAGGGGCACTCGACCACTGAGGCACATCCCAAGCCCTGTTTTGTGTTTTATGTAGAGACGGGGTCTCACTGAGTTGCTTAGCGCCTCGCCATTGCTGAGGCTGACTTTGAACTCACAATTCTCCTGTCTCGGTCTCACAAAGTGCTGGGATTACAGGTGTGCACCACATAAATACCTTTTAATCTGTTGATTGATTTTACTTTAGTCAATTTCCAAAGCACTGTAATGCTTGATATTTTTGACATTTTCTTTCCAGTTTTATGCTTTTCATGTAGGGAAAATATTTGCTTCATTCTTTACTCTGCTAAGAACCAGTCTGTCTCCTTTTGGTTTTCTCAATAGTTCTTTATCTTTTTCTTTTTTTGCTACCAGAGATTGAATCCAGGGGTGCTTAACCTCTCAGCAACATCCCAGCCCTAGCTATTATTTATTTATTTATTTTTATTTTGAGAGCATTTTGCTAAGTTGCTTAAGGCCTCAATAAGTGGCTGAAGCTGGTTTTGAAGTTGCAATCCTCTTGCCTCTGCCTCTGGAGCTGCAGGGATTACAGGAATGTGTCACCATGCATGGTTTTCCAATGTTTCTTTTTCTAAGAAAATGATTTTTTCTGATTTAGCAAGGGGCCCTAGAAGATGTGCTAGCCTATTAACACTAGATACAGGCAGCATGATGTATCTGATATTCTATGGTGTAAGTGACTTCTGCTTGGGAAACTTAGAAAAATAGGTAGTGGCTGAGAGAGGTTTTTCTGTAATTTTTCTAGGTCTAGGTTTATTGAGTAATTTTGATGTTATATCCCAGATGAACATCAGACTCCCAAACCAACATTCATCTGTTCATTCACCAACAGTTCTGAAACCTCTAATTACTTATTCTTTTCATAGTCATGAAGAAAGGCAACCTCAGTGGG
This sequence comes from Geosciurus inauris, assembly GCA_004024805.1. NCBI lineage: Eukaryota > Metazoa > Chordata > Mammalia > Rodentia > Sciuridae > Geosciurus > Geosciurus inauris. The sequence continues at coordinate 61,517 of PVHX01000857.1, read as the reverse complement.
TCTTATATTTAAATCAAAGAGTAGCTAACATGGATTGCTGAGGTCCTGTCCTTTAATAGAGAAATCCAGTGTTCCAAGATTTTGAATTCATTAACACTCTTCTGTTTAAAAGAAATTAGAATTTTTAACTTTGTCAAATGAAGACATTTTTAAAACAGCCATACTGGCCATCAACCATCACCATCATTACATAATCATAGAAAATATATCCTATCACCCTCAAAATAGGAAAGTTTTGATGGCTTATAATGCTTGTAATTTTTTAAAAAACAATTTTCTGTAAGATAGGATTTGTAGCTGCAAATAACATCTGTAGGAGGAGGAGAACAACATGTTTGGAGGTTATACAGCCAGGAATAATGCCCAAATGTGCTGCCAGATGGCTTTCTCAGAGCTGATTCTGCCTTTGATGTTAGCATAGGCATTACAGTTCCCACTGCAGATAACCAGGAATGAGAAGCAACTGCCAGGTCATCAGCTGCAGCTCCTTTTACCAACAGAATGGCTGTAGTCACATTTAGGTCTTCTGGGTTCTAGAGAACAGCTTAAGGCAAAACTTACGTGCTAATATTTTAGGGGTTGGTGCAATCTCAAAAAACCAAAAGTATGGGTGCATTAGAAGCAAAACAGTAAAATGGTTTGTTATTCATCTGACTACTCCTTAACAAAAATCTCAGCTGGTTATTCAGACACAGGGAATGTCTCCATAAAGTTTGTAAGCAATCACTGTGGTGTCCAAAATTCTATGGTGGTATGAAAGATGGATGACTTACCTGCCACTTCTTTGGTCCAACATCAACTCATGAGACACTGGGATTTTGTTACCTGGACCCTTCAGGTAACCACTGGGGAGGCAGAGTTTTCGTGGATCCTGTAGGTTTGAACCTGGGTCCCAGAACTACTGCAGCACTCACCAAAGTAAGGACAGTAGAGGACATGTTGGACTCCCCGTGGAGTCACGGTATGTCACCTTCCTAGTATATTGATACATTCACAACCAGGAGCCTGTTGTGCAGAGATTTTATATAGGTTTTATTTTGTAGACTTAGTGATGAAATCCATCTCCAGAACCCCCTCTTATCTCTAGAGGTTAGAGTGTGGGGCTGGAAGTTTCAATCCTGTAATCACATCATTTTTTCTTCTGGTCCCTGGTCCCTGTCCCAAAGCTATCTAGCCCTTCCTCTTCTTATTCATTCTATTAATATAAACTCAGGTGTAGTCCTTGGAGAGTTATTATAAATTTAACAAAACACTTTAATCTTTCAGAAAATTCTAAAAGTTTTTGAAGCTTTATGCCAAGGTTGGGGGCAAAGACTAAATATCTTTTTTGTTATATCACGGTACAGTCAAGCAAAGCTGCAGAGGAGTTTATCAACTGTGCCCAGTCTGAGTGCCAAATGGCTTTCCATGGCTACTTCTTCTTCATATTACTGGCTATCAGATAAAAGTGTCACAGTGCTTCTAGGCTCATGGACACAAGTATTTGAAAATAAAAAAAAAATTTCCAAACATGAGATATGTGTGCAAATATGTAAAATATCCTAGGGACTATGGACCCCTGGATTTTTATTGACAAGTGGCCTGACACTGCTTTTTAAATAAAAAGTCATTAGACTACAGAATTTTTTCTATTAACCATTTTGCTGTTGCTATTATGAAGCACATTCCTTCTCTTGTGGTGTGATTGTCTAAGCGTAGGCATGTCTTTGGTCAGGACTACACAGCAGTAGACAATTCTTTATACCTAGGGCTCAAATTTAAATAATTTGAAGAAAAACAAGGAATCATAGCATTAATGTGTTAATCTAAATGTAGAGTAACCATCTCTGCATGTGAGGGAAACCGGAGTGCTACGTAAGAAAAAGTAATAGAATTTGTATTTAAATACCAAGTCTTCCTGCCGTGGTAATTCAGTCAACACTTACTAGGAGTCAGTCACTCCTTCACATGTTATCACAAAAAAATATTCACAGCAATTCCAGGAGGCAGGGATTTATATTCCCTTTATAGATGAAAGAACTGAAACCCTAAAGTTAAAACATTGATCCCATAGATGCTTCACGGAAGAACAAAAACTCAGGCCCAGGACTGGTGACCTCAAGACTGGAGCTCCTTTTGTTCTCTCTCAGTTGCTTTTTCAAATGTAAAGTAGCTTTTTAGATCCTCCTGGGATCTAGATAAGGCTTTGCAGCTCCTTTTTCCTTTATGGTTTTATAGAATGAATGAAACACTCTCAAGAGGGAACTAATCCTCTCAAACACTGTAGCTTCTTTAGGAGGCTAAATAATTCCTTCTTTGGGTTTAGAACAGTGTTTCCAAATACCACCTTCCCTCTGACTTGCACATGATACACTGCTGTCCTTCTTGCTCTCATCAACAACAACATGGAAATATGTACAACCCTTAGCTATATTCTAATATTTGTGCCAAGCAGTTCTTTTTCAGTTTTTCTTTTCCAGTTCATGGCGTCATTTGCCCACATTTTACTTAGTAGTAGGACTAAATTGTTTGGGACTTGTAAATTTCATCTCAACTACATGGTGCAGTCATTGAGTGAAGGGACATATTTTGTTTACACAGCTGTATTAGTCAGGGTTCTCTAGAGGAACAGGACCAACAGGATATATGTGTGTATATATATACATACACACACACACATGCATATATATATATATGAATCATGTGTATATATGTACATATGTATACATGTATATATATACATATATATGTATATATATATAAATGGTTATAAAAATGATATTGTTAGATTGGCTCACAGGATCAGAAGCTGGTTAGTCCCACAACGTCTATCTGCAAGCTAGAGAACTGGAGGAACCAGTAGCTACTGTCCAAAAAGCCAGAGCTTTGGGAGAAAAAGGACGAATGATGCCATCCAGGACTTAAGCCCTAGAAACTTTTGGAAAAGTGAAGGAATGGGAGTCTGTTGTTCTCAGGTGATGGTAGCAACAATCAAAACACCCACTCAAGAGGAATCGAGTTTGCATCTGCTTCGGCCTCCATCCAGGTTCCCAACATCTTGGACTGTGCTGAGCACCTTAGAGAGGGTCTCCCTCTCTGATCACAGTCCCACATACCAATCATTCCTAGAAACACCTTCATTGACACACCCAGAAGCTTCTTGGGCATCTCGTAATCCAATCAAGTTGATAATTCAGATTAACTATCACAACCAGTGTTAGCCAATTGCTTTCATTTAATCAGTGCCTTAGGAATGGAGATTCAGATCATCTAATGAGTGCCAAGAAACATTTGCTTCATTTAGGAATCATCTTTTTATTGCTTTCTTCTTCACATAATGATTTTTCTTCATGCCTGTCCTCAACCTGAAGATTGAATTGCTTATCAATAATGCAGGTAACTAGGAAGGGACTGATAGAAGAGAAGAGGCAAACAGGCTCACAAGCAAACACTTGGATATGGAATCAGTAAGCGATTTGGGCTGAGGTAATAGGAGCATGGTTTGGCAGTAGAAACATATTTGTGTCACCATAACTGTACCTCTTATAAGGGGATAGAATGAGCATTATAACTAATGACTTCTTTCAGTGAAAACAAGCAAATGTAATGAATCTGTATGTAATCAGAGCATCTAATTCTGCTGATGCATCTGACTGCATCTTGGAACACAGGGTGTTGTTGTCAAGGATTTGTTGCTTGCACCTTGTTTCTGACCTTCTCAAGAACAATGTTGATCTCACCCATTTGGGTTCTTAAGCATGCACACTATCTAAGAGCAATCTCTAACTTTTGAAAAATTCTTATCATCAAAATGGTTGTGTTTCTTGGAAAGTGAAATAAGAGCTGCCTCCAGGCTTGTGTTAATTGGTGGTATCCAACTCAGTCCTGTTCAGCTCTAATGTAGAAGTAGGAGGATAGTGTAATAGGATGCAATGGCTGCCATTCAGCAAGATCACGAATTTGTTAAAAAAAAAAAAAAAAGCTCTCCACCAAAACAGACCTCAGGTCTATTTGGTGTACATACCACCTTTAAAGAGCAAAAATGTCACAAAACAAGACCAATGATTTTCATCAGTAAGCATAAGAATTTTAAATATTTGTTTAAGGGGCCAAGCCAATTCAAGGAAGAATGAATAGTCTTTATAATAGATGGTTGTGGGACAATGGGATATCTACCTGTAAATTATGGAGATATATTTCTGCTTAGAAGAAACATGAATCTGAATATAGAAGTAAATCAGCTTCATGACTTTGAGTTAGAAAAAACCTTCTAAAATGTGATACAAAAGTACAAGAAACAATCAAAAAAGATAAATTGGACTGCATCAAAATAAAATAATTTGTATTTCAAAGAACAAATGAAAAGAACAAATCAAAGAAATGAAAAGACGACCCAGAGAATGGGAGAAACTTTTCATCTCAGTCACATACCTGATAAAGGACCTGTGTCAAGCTAGATGTGTATCTACATATATAAATAATTATTAAAACTCAGTGATAAAAACACTGACAAATAACCTGTTTTACTCTTTTCTCTTATTATAAATGAATACTGGGTAAATTAATACTGAGTAAGGATGGAGTTTTATTTAGCTCAAGGTGTCATGGTATGGGAGGCTGGGAAATCCAAGTACATAAATAAAAGGTCTCATATTCATGCAATGGAATATTATTCAGAATTTTCGAAGAATGTTATATATTCTACAACATAGATAAATCTTGAAAATGTTATGCAATTGAAAGAAAAAAGGACTATGTGCTTTATAAATTAATTTATTTGAACTATTCAGAACAGGTGAATCTGAAGAGATAAAAAGCATCTTAGTGGTTGTGTAGGTCAGGCTAGAGAAGAGGTAGAGGTACTACAGGGAGTGACTGCTACTAGGCATTGGTAGAAAAAGGGATAAAATTATTTTAAAATTAGATTGTGGTGATAATTCTATTGCAATAAGTGTTACACAACTCTGTAACTACACTAGCAAACTATTGAATAGTATACTTTAAATGGATCAATTGTATGTGATATATGCAAAATTTATTAAAATAAAGCTGTCAAAAAACTGTTTGAACTTATTAGAATAATTCATAGCAAAAAACAAAAGTCAGCTTAAGTAGGAAGTTTTATTTATTTTTCCAGAACTTGTTTTTTAAATTATTTTATATAATTTCTTATGTTAATTTAATAATATCCAACATAAATAATTCTTCAAGTAACCATGTTATTAAAATGTCAAGAAGATATAAGTAAATGCATTTTATTTTATAAGTTGTTTTATCTGTATATTTTGATGTTATTTAAATATTTATTTCTATTAATTTATTAAATAATATTTATACACATTATTTGTTAAAATACTAAATATTAAATTATATAAAATTAATAAAATATTTTATTGAAATATGCATTGTACATTTAAAACATGTAAATACATATTTAAAGGTGTGTAAAGATATATTAAAATATATTTTTATAAATCTATAAATATTTGTGTACTTTAATAACGTATAACTGATAACATCTTATGGATTGTTAAACACAGTTACTTTATTTACATTAGCATAAGATGTGCTTAGTTGGAAACAAAACTGTTCTGACATGAATTCTTATAAGCAATTTTGTCTTGTGAAATTAACAAATATAATTTCTGGAAGCAATAAAAAGTTTAAAAATTATTTATGTTTTCAGCAATGATTTTCTATTTACATTATCTCAAGAATGCTAATGTTAGAATGGAGATTTTCACAAGGTTTTGTCCAACTACACAAAAGGCTAACTGGACCATTTACTGCGTTCAAAGCTCTTTAAAAGCAAGAACTGCACTTGTCATCCATTTGTTTTATATATGAACTGAAGCATAGGTACATGATAAATGTTGACTTTTTTCTTTATTTAATTCCCAGCTGTAATTCTTCACCCACATTCATAATGGCTGGTAGAATTTTAAAACAAAACCAAATCTTCTACAAAGCAATCAGAAGGCGGTAGTTAAGAGCCTTTAAAATAATTTAAGGAAGATTGTTAGATTTATTCTGTCTTTCCTATTCCTATCCCCACTCCCTTCCATTTGTTCCCCTTTGTCTAATCTACTTGATTAGAATTTTTATTCAAAGAAATTCTTACCAACATTATTTTCTAATAGTAAAAGACTTGAAATTCATTAAATGTTCATCAATACAGAATTAGCTAAAATGGGGAAACACATATGGAAGAATTTTATGCATCTACTTAAATTCTTTTGTGAATAAATTTTTGAAAATATGGCTCCTTAAGACAAAATGAAGGCTAAAACACACATACATAGCATGACCTCAATAATAAATATAAATAAAAATAATTGAAGAAATTACATTCACATGAAACTAGATTTATTGTGGCATTAATATGAAAACAGATTGATAGAATAGAATAGACAGTCTCATAGATACCTGTACATTAGAAAATTTAATGCCTGGGGAAGATGATTTCTAATATCAGTAATTAGAAGGATAGATTAATTCATTAACAACAGAACTCAAGCATTTCTAATTCAAAAATATAAAATCTAAAATGTTCTGAAATTTAAAGTTTCATGAGAATTGATAAGATAGTCAAAAAATTGCATTTGGGGGCATTTTGGATTTCAAATTTTTGAATTAGGGATGCATAACTGATAAAATCTACATGAAGGGGCTGGGAATATAGCTCAATTGGTAGAGTGCTTGCCTCACATGCACAAAGTCCTGGGTTCAATCCCCAGCAGCACCAAAAAAAATCTACATGAATATTTTAAAATCCAAAAATTTCTGAAATCTGAAACACTTCTGGTCTCAAGCATTTTGAATAAGGAATACTCAATCTGCATTAGAAAATAGTTCCTTAACTCTCTCTGAACAAAAATCAAATTAAGTCCCCACTTCATACATTTTACCCAGATAAATTCCAGCTATAATAAATATTTAAAGATTAAAAAGATTATTTCAGCACGGTAAGAAACAGAGGAGTTCAAATAATATGAGACTGAAGAACTTTTTAAGCATAACCCAAAGCAGGAAGCCTATGAGGAAAGATTGATAGATTTGACTACATGAACATTTAAATTATGTATATGTCTCTGTCAAACAAAATTAAAAATAAAATGGCAAACTATGAAAAATCATTTCAAAAACTATTGATTGGCAAAGACAAATATCTTAAAAATAAAACTAGGAAAACATGAAGAACATTAAAAGAACATATAAGAAGTTCACAACAGAAAACAAACATCCAAAAAACAAAAAAGAACAAAATTTAAAACTTTCAACCTTGATAAGGTATAAAAAGGTACCAAAATCACCCTTCAGCTAGGCACGGTGGTACTTGCCTGTAATCCCAGAAGTTCAGGAGGCTGAGGCAAGAGGATCACAAGTTCAAAGCCAGCCTCAGGGGCTGAGGTTGTGGCTCAGTGGCAGAGCACTTGCCTTGCACATGTAAGGCACTGGGTTCGATCCTCAACACCACATAAAAATAAGTAAACAAAATAAAGACACTGTGTCTATGTATAACTAAAAAATATAAAAAAAAAAAAAAAACAACAGCCTCAGCTACTTAGTGAGGCACTGAGCAACTCAGTGAGACCTGGTATCTAGATAAAATATAAAAAATAGCTGGGGATGTGGCTCAGTGGTTATGTGTCCCTGGGTTCATTCCCTGGTACAAAAGAAAAACCAACCTCCAGTTGGAAAGAATAACAAAACTATTACGTTTATATATTAGTGACTGCTTCCAGGCATTAAATAACATGGTATAGAGCTGTAACACTTGAAAGAAGGGAACATGAGATGACTCTGTTCACCCTGAAGGCCTTTTGCAAACAAGAAAGTAGAACCCAAACCCACAGCAGTGATCTCTTTCAGATTCAGATCATCAGTCAGAGAAAAACAGATAAAACTTTGAGTAGGCAAGATGCCTGCAATTTGGGGGGGGTGAATTATTAGAGCAAACAGTTACACAGAGAAGCAATCTGCCTGGAGAGAAGACATGAAGTCTTCAACTGAGCACTAAGGCCTGCACAGGCAACAGGATGATTGTGCTGGGGGACTGTGAGTTAAACAGAGATTCCAGAGATCACATGGACTGGGGAAGACTGGAATTTCTAACAGCTAGAGTGGAAAATCTCACTGAATGCCCTGTCTATTCAGTAGCAATCCCCAATAATATCATGCCTTAGAAGTAAAGCTACCCTAGGCTGAAAGTAAATGCTATTATAGATCTAGCATCATAAAATCTAAAATCTTACCTCCATAGGATAAAATTATCTGCCAATAACTACCTGCCTGACAGAGAAATGCTCAGTATTATTTTAAGACATCAAAATCTAGACCCTTAACAAAAGAATTTCAATGCCCAGAATACAATTAAAAAATTATTAAAAATGAAGAAAAGCAGGAAAATATGACCATAATTGGAATAAAGTGATCAAGAGAAACAAATTCATGTAGCACAAACGGAAAATTTCAGCAAACAAAACAAAAAAGAAAAAAATAAAGATAAGAAGCAATAAAAAAGGAGATAAATTGAAATTACATTTATTTAAAACAAATATTTAAAAAGAAAAATATCCTAGATGGATGTAATAGTCAACTATGCTCAGAAGTAAAATTCTCATTGAACCCCAAGGAAAATGAAACAAATGAAAATAGCACCCAGACTAATTATCAAAAAATAAAAATAAAAATAAAATATTAACAGCATTCCAAGGGGGGAAACATTACATACATGAAATATAACTTCACATACAGGTGCACTACAATCAGGATGATGATTAATTTCCTATTAGAAACAAAGCAGAAGAACATAGAATCCCACCTATAAGTGCTGAAAGGAAAAAGTTAACATGAATTGAATATTAAGAGAAAAATATTGGCAGAGATACTTCAAAATAATTCAGATAAAATTTAAGCGAATGTCTCAAAAGTGGAATTGCTCTACAGGAGAGACTAAAAGAAATTTTTCAGGTTAATGGGAAATGGTGCCAGTCAAAAGTTCAGAAGCATATTGAAAGGAATAAAGAACACATAAATCATATATATATAAATATAGAAGAATTTTTTTACATTTTAAAAATTCTTCAAATACAATTGACTACTTAAAGCAGAAATAGCAATGTATTGTGGGGTTTATAAATTATGAAGAATTAAAATATATGACAAAATAAAGAAGAAATAAACTAAAATCTAATGTTGTAAAGCTCTTACACAATATGAGAAATGGTATATATTAATTCAATTTAGACTGTGCTAATTTATGTTGCATTTTGTAATTCTTAGAGCAAGAACACATTTATACCCATACAAAATTGTGTAATTAAAAGACAAAAGTTAGGATAGAATAAAGGAATAAAAAGAATTGATAATTCAGGGAAGGAAGGAGAGGAGGAATGAATTAAAAATAGAACAAGTAACAAGCAGCAGAATAATATACTTAAACACTATCTTATCAGTAATTACACTAAATATAAATGGATGAAATTTTTCAATCAGAATGGAAAGACTCTCAGACTAGATAAAGTAAGTCCCTCCTCTATAATGTTTATAGCAGATATATTTTAACCACAAAAACATAGGTTAAAAGTAAAGGTTTTGAAGTTATATACAACGAAAACACTAACCATAAGAAACCTGGAGTGGTCAGGTTATATTAATATGTAACAAAGACTCGAAGAATATCTTCAAGTGTATCTTTAGAGACACTAAGAAGATATAATCCTGCAGGGCATGTGGCACATGCTTGTAGTCCCAGCAGCTCGGATGGCTGAGGCAGGAGGATCAAAGCCAGCCTCAGCAACAGGAGGTGCTAAGCAACTCAGTGAGACCCCGTCTCTAAAAAAAATACAAAATACAGCTGGGGATGTGGCTCAGTGGTTGAGTGCTCAAATTCAATCCCTGGCACCCCCTGCCAAAAAAAAAAAAAAAAAAAGAAGAAGAAGAAGAAGAAGAAGACGTAATCCTAAATGTGCATACATCTAATAGCAAAGCTTCAAAACACAAGATGCAAAAACTGACAAGCACAGGTAGAAACAGACTTCCACTTGAGATTTTTAACACTCCTTTCTCACTAACTGACAGATCAAGTAAATAAAAAGCATACAAGCAAAGAAAAAACTACATAGTAGTACTTGAATAATGATACCCAACAAATTGATCTGATATTTACAACCACTAAACAATTGAATATTATACTTTCCTTTGATGAACATATGGTTTATTTTTCCTATGAACATGTATTGCTTTAGAGATGTTCATGGAATATTCAGAGATTAACCAAATTCTTAATGACAAGATAATATTTGATAAATTTCAAAGGATGAAAATTATACAGAGTTTGTGCTCTTATCTCAATGTAACTAAATTAGAAATCCATACAAACTATCTGAAAAATTCTCAAATACTTATAACTCATGGGTCAAGAACAAATCTCAAGGGAAATTAGGAAATATATTTAAATGAATACTAGTGAAACACAACTTCTCAAAGTGTCTGGCTTGCAGCTACCAAAGTGATTGCATGGAAATTTGTATCACAAATGCATATATTAGAAAGGATTTAAAATCAACACTCAGCTTTCATATTAATAAGCAGAAAAGTCAAGCAAATTGACAATCATACAAACTAAGTGAGTGATATGAGGGAAATAATAAAGAAAAGAGCAGAAACAAGTGACACAAGAAATAGAGGGAAAAAAACAGAATTTGACTCTAAAATATGTTAAAAATTGATAAACCCTAGGCAGAGGAGAAAGAGTAGAATGAAAGAAAACATCACCATACATCATCTATAAATTGCAAATATATCAAAAAGTTTGTAAAAAATTGAAGCTACTAAATGTGAAATTCTACATAAAGGAATATATTTCATAGAAAAATATCACCTTCCAAAACTGACACAAAATACACAAGAAGAATAAGAAAAAATAAACAGAGAAACAAGGAATCTGTATAGCCCTGTATCTATTACAGAAATTGTATTTATAATAAAAAAAAAAACTTCTCACAAAGAAAACTCTGCACTTGAAGTGTTCCACCATGAATTCTAATGATGCTTCTATAAAAGAAATAATACAATTTTACACATACGTTTTTCAGAATACTAGGCAGTGGAAATAGTTCCCAACTCATGTAATCAGATTGGTATAACCTTGATGGTGAAACCAGACAAAGTCATTGCAAGAAATAGACAATTAGAGAAGTAAGAATCCACAACAATGTAATAGAAAACTGAATTTTGTAATATATAAAAATAATGCACCAAGACTAAGAAGGATTTATTTCAGAAATGCAATGCAAATTGGATTTAACATGTGAAAGTCAATCCATGTTATCCAATATCTTAAAATGAAAAAGAGAATAAAAATGACCTCAATAGATCTAAATTCAATACCAATTTGTGATTTTTTTTTTAAGTTGGCAAACTCTATAGGAAAGAAACTTTACAAGTCAATAAAGGGATTTACAAAAAAATCCTTGTAGTTAGCATCATATTTTATCATAAATGACTAAAGATTTTCAGTCTGAAATTAAAAATAAAAGAACCACATCTCCACTATTTCTATGTACTGTTGTACTGAAGGTTCTGAAGAATCCATAAAGCAAGAAAAGCAAACTGCATTGGTAAAGACTGGTAAAGAAGTAAAACTTTATTCATAAGAAATATGATCAGGGTTGGGGATGTAGCTCTGTTGTAGGGTGTTGTGTTGCTGGGGATTGAACACACAATGCCCTGCATTCAATCCCCAGCAACACAATGCACACAAGAAAAGATTATGTGTGTGTGTGTGTATAGATAGATTGTGTAATTCACACACACACGTATACACACACACACATATATATAGAAGACTACAGAATTACACAGTTATTACCCACAAAGTTCACACACACACAAACACACACAACCAGTGCAATAAATATAATTCTGAAGAAATATAAGAAAAATAAAAAAGGGATCTGCTAGAACAAAGAAGTGAATTTAGTAAGCATATAGGTTATAAGGCCCATTTACAAAATTTATTAAACATTATCATATAAAATAGTGAAGAATAAATAAAACTAAAATAAATATCATCAAGAACTTCATGTCAAAAAAGCAAAAGACAAATAGATAAATGAAATGAATGAAGTATAGATCTATAGTCTGAAAATTTAAAAACATTATTGAGAGAATTTAAAGAAATCCTAATAAAGAGACTGTGTCATGCATTGTAAGACTCAAAATGGTTAAGATGGCACATTTATACCAAATTCATCTACAGTTTCAAAGGTTTTCAACCAAAATTTCAACAGGATGTGTGGTGTGTGTGTGTGTATGTGTGTTTGTGTTTCAGAAACTGTCAAGCTAATTGTAAACTTGTATGAAACTTAAAGATCCCAGAGCATCCAAAACTACATTGAAAAAGAATAATTGAAGTGACTTATTCTACCTGATTCAGTCAAGCTGGTCTTTAATTAAGTTAGGTCTCTATATTAAGATTTAATGTAAAGGAAAAGAAATTAAGAAAGGGTTATAATTTTGAATGTAAAAGATAAGTGATAATGTGGAAATAGATGATTGAAATAGGAGAGAGGTCCAGAAGTGGATCCACTCAAATATGTTAGGGGGGCTGTCCCTTAAGATGATGCCTGATACATCACCTGTGTTACAGCCTTATGTAATCTCTTTTCACTATGTATTAGGATCAGTCTCTGATGAATGGAATGTGGCATACTTTACCATCTCAACCTGCTGCTTAAACAACTTTGTGAATTTTTAAAGTTATTTTGACCCAGCAAGTCTACCTGTTTTTATTTCCAGATTTTCTATTTGTTATTTATTGTTTTCCTTTAACTCTCTGAACTGACCATAATAGCTACTTTCAGGTCTTTGCGAAATTCATCACCTGGGCCTACTCTGAGTCAGTTTCTACTGATTTGAATTATTGCCTCAGAGGATGGTCACACTTGTGCATTTTTTTGCATATCTGGTAACTTTCATTGAAAATTGAATGTTGTACATAGTAAGTATGTCATTCTATGATCCATTTGGTTACTGTGAGATTCTTTGGGGTTTTAAATTTTAATAAGTAATCAACTTTCTTAAACTATAAAATTGTGTCTCTTGTAATATGTAGATGCTTATGATTCTGCTTCTATTTTCGGGGTGGGATCAGGGTCTGAATTGAATTTATACAGTTCAGCGATCAGCCAGTCATTTAGGCCAAGTTTATATTCAGGTTCCTCAAACCTCTAATCCTTTGCATTCTGCTGTCTAAACTACATGTGGATAGTGAGTTGCTACTGTCTGACTTGTGCATGGGTTGAGGAATACAATAAAAGGCATAGCAAGTTCACAATTCTCCCAAAGATTTCAATTTGTCTGGAATCTTTTAAATCTCCCACATTATCCTGTATGTATGCAGTTCTGAGAAATGTGTCAGGTGATTACTGGGTTAACATCATAAAGTGTACCTGTTCAAACGAAGCTGGCTACCACGTCAATAGGCAATATAATCTTATGGGACCACTGTTTAATACACAGTTGATCATTGCTGGAAACATCATTATGTGGTATGCAATATGTATATACATTTACATTTATGTATTTTAACACACATCTTGGGATATATAGAGAGTTAATTTCCTCAGCTCTTTTATGGCTTCATCTCTCTTCCAAATCTCCTTACCTTGTGGGCTTCTCTGCTACTTGCCCTGAACTGAATCAGCCTCTTCCACCTGGTCAAGCCATGGTTTTCAACATCTTACTTCAGTAAAAGGGAATTAAAACTTCTCCATGAAAGAAAGCCACTAATTGTCCTTTGTTATGGTTTGGATGTGAGGTGTCCCTCAAAAGTTCACGTTTGAGACAATGCAAAAGGGTTCAGAGAGGGAAAAATTGGGTTCTAAAAGTCTTAACCCAATCAGTGAATTAACCTCTGATACACATTAACTGAGTGGTAACTGAAGTGGTAGGGTGTGGCTGGAGGAGGTGGTTCATGGGGTGTGTGGCTATGAGGTATATATTTTGTATCTGGAGAATGGAGTCTCTCTCTCTCTGCTTCCCTCTGCCATAGACCATGTTGTCCAGCCTCATCTTGAACCCTAAGGTATGAAGCCCCCTCTCTATGGATTAAGACCTCTGAAACTGTGAGCTCCTAAATAAACCTTCCCTCTTCTACAGTTGTTCTGGTCCAGTATTTCAGTCTCAGCAGAAAAAAAGCTGGCTAAAACATCCTTCTTTTTTGGAAGTGGGCTATTATACTCTTTTTTTAACTTTACTTTTTTATTAGAGCTTTATAGTTATACATAATAGTTGGGTACGCTTCTTATGCACTGAGGTGGTACTTTTTAGGAGCAAACACTTTTTCAAGCACAATTTAGTTTTAGTCATTTGCCAGTGCACTAAAATGTTTTTCTTGTAAAACATTTCCCATTTATTCCTGTTTCCTCAGAGAAGATCCACCTGAAAACCTCTTGCCACCATTTCTGGAAGTAAAGTCTCTATAAATATTTTCATTCACCCATTGAAATTCTAAGAACTTATAGTAAGGACATAATGGAATAAATGGATAAAAAATGTGGAAAGAAAGGTGGAAAAATGCATCTAAATGCTCAGCAGCTGATGTCTTATTGAATATTTTGTGGCACTGTTATAGGAAGCTAATAATACTGTGTGTCCATTAAAATATGATATGGATAAAATTGAGTTGGTATACCATTTATGGTATGATATATTGTGTGTGTATCATTACAAAGTATATTAATAAATATTCACACACATTATATATACACATATTACAAGGAAAGTTTAGAACAGCATGTACCAAATATTGAGATGGTTTTAATTAAGTGGTTATATCATGGCTGTTTATTTTTCAAATTGAATTTTTTAGAATATTCTACAATAAATATGCATTATTTTGTAATTTTCTAAATGAGTAAATTCATTATGAAAATGAATTATATACATAAGATATCCTCTACCCTAGGAGTCTAGTTCTTAAGTAACTTTTCTAGACATGCTTCCCTAAGCATAAGCACATAAAATTATCAGTGCTGCAAACTATAGCACAAAAATATCTATAGTGTAAATAAATATGGTAAATTACATTAGACTATTATAACACCACCTGTTATATTGGCACTTTAATTCTCTTGAATTTGCCTGTCCTTCTCTCTCTCTCTCTCACACATACACACACGCGCACACACACACACACACACACACACGCATTTCTATCAGGCTAGGATTCTCTACTGCACTGAGGAAGGAGAATGGTAAGAGATAGAGAGGTAAGAAGGAAACTGATGGGTGTGAGGGTGAAACTAATTAGGAGAAACTAAAACAGAGCCAAAGATCACTGCATTTGAAAAGAGGAAGGTTCAAATTGGGCTGGTTCTTAGCTTCTGGGCTAACTACTTAGCTTCATGGGCTAGCAGCCCTTCCCAGCCTCAGTTTTCTCTCTTGTGAAATGTCAATCATAATAATACCTACCTCATTGGTATTGCTGTAAGAATTGTTAACCTAGTGTGTGGCACATAAATTAAGTACTCAATACAAATCAACTATTATTATTTAAATTTTGATAGATGCAGATACAGGTAAACAATAGATATAATACTGCATACACAGATGAGCAATGGTCCATGTAATCAATGAAGGAAGGTTGCTAGGCACAAGAGAAAATATGACTAATGATAGGTTGATATGACCAGGAAGACAAGGCAAAGTTCTCACCCTCTGTGACAGGACGCACTGGTATGTGTCTTAGATAGCAAGGGGCAGAATTGCAACCACCTCTGCAGCAGTTGCTTACAACCTGATAAGACTATATTGCAAATATGAGCATTATATTTCACTGGTGCACCTGCCAACATCACTGTTTTAGAGAAGTGGCTTTGCATTTTGGCTACACAATAGAGTATCTGGGGAGCTTTTAAAAATGGATGGATTCCTCCACCAACAGAATGGGACTTTCTGGGAGATTCAGGCATTCATATTCTAATGGACAGTCAGGATTGAGAAACTTTGAGCAATGGCTCTCAAGCTGGAGCATGCATCATAAGCACACAAGGGGCCTGTGAAAGTGCAGGCTGCTGACCCTCGCCCCCAGGATTTTTGATTCATAGATCTAGGGAGGGGCTCAAGTGCCAATACCCTTCAACCAGTGAGCACCAGGGAACATGCTGCAATTAAACAAGTTAGTCTTATTACACTTTGTGAGTGATAGAGAACACACACCATGGGGAACCAAGGATATCAGTTAAGAAGGTGTTAATAGGGTTCTACTATAGGATTTAGGCTTTGGTTGAATCAATTTGAGAGAAGGTTTTAGAAAGCAAGAATTTGCTCTAGACTGGATGCTGTCAGAAAGTGGGGACAATACTATGATTTAATGTCTCAATAAATTTTATCTATAAAGACAGGAGACTAGCAACAGGATAAGCTGTACTTAGTAAGAAGCAACCCTCATTTATTTTGGCCAAGAGAAAGGGTGTTTGGTAATTTGTGGGCTGCACAGTGACCTTGCTGTTATCTGTATTTAGATAAAATTATGAAGTGGCCTTGCTTTGTTTTATTTAGCATGGTCTTTGAGTAACCTTGTCTGGGGTTGGTGTTCTGTGAGATCATGTTCATAGATTAACATGGCCTATTGTGTGGTATGCACTTTCAATGGTTAGAACCTGCCCCCCTCTTCCCTTTTTGCTTCCTTAAAAGTTCCGGGTGATTCTAACACTAATGAATCTCCTATTTCTTCAATGTGCAATCATGATGGATTACTAGAATTTACTCTTAGGATTCTTACTTCAAGGTGTTGTCTCCCCCACTAGCTGTGAGCTCCCTGTGAGCAGTGACCACATCCATCTCCTGATCACTCTCTCTTTCACTGTGAGAAGAGTACTGGAAAGGAAGGGCTCTCTTCCTTCCTCAGCATTTTCAGAATCACAACTTAGTCTCTATTTTCCTTTTATCCAGTCCAAACCACACTGTGTCTTTAAAAAATTCTTTATTGCTTTGGCTTGACAATGCTATCCTTCACATTTTTTTTGTTGCTTATGTAGATCCCAGAGAACACTTTATATTTTTCTTCTATTATTTCAATGAAGATTAGAAAGTAATGAAATCTCTATAAGCATGAAACTTGAGTTTCACATCATAACAAATCATAATTTGTTTTCAAGCCCTCCCTGTCTTGATCCAATTTGATGGTTGCTATTTTGGTTTGTGTTTTATGTTCACCATTGGAAAGCTGGTAGAGACTAACTTTAAAATGAAAATTTTCCTTTGGGCACTTCATTTGTTTGAGACATATTTCTTGAGTTTGTTGTTTCAATTAAGTGTTCTGACACACTTTCCTTAAATCTTCTTCTGGGACAGGGCTTGATACAGCAGGCTTCTTGGCCATGACTATAGGATAGGAGAAGATATTTGGCCAAAAATGATTTCCAGCAGAGCCCCAGGAGTTTGAATTTCCAGCCAAACTGAGTCCTGTTCAGATCTGGCTTAGTTGGCTCCCAGATTCTGAATGCAAATGCCTCAAAATGCTCATAAAATGGTAAGAAAAGAGTCTATGGACATAAAATGGCTCTCACTATACATCACTTTAATGAATTAAGAAAAAAACAAAACAAAACAAGAACATATGGAGTTCATTGTCCTAAAACATATGTAGGGGTTTAAAATAAAGTGAAATAAAGAAGTTCCTTGGTGACATGTGTTTGGGAGTTTGCTGAAGCAAAGATGTTGAAAAGCTCTCCAAGACATTTATCAAGACTAAAATGCAACTGGCTTCACCTACTCCCTCATGTGTGGTCAGTGACTTCAGTATGCCTACTCATTCCTTACACTCTCAAAGAAATTTGTTCTTTCACTGAGATGGGGACCAGCTCACTGTCATGAGTGTCTGCAGATGTGAGCCAGCCCAGCAAACATGTGTTCCCCAAGCAAAGTGGGAAGAGGCACGCCTTCTTCTCCCCACCCCAGCCCCACATTCTCTCCCCTAGCCTTGTCTCTCTTCCCTTCAGCACCAGAGGATGGATCAGCTGGCCCTTGGGGTGGAGCTGGGCTCCAAACAGCCCCACAAATCTCAAAAACTTAAACTAGATTGACTGTACTGATTTTTGTAAGCCACAGTAGAATACACCCTGAGTGTTCTTTAATTTCAGCCCCTCGCAGCCATGTATGCACACCGCTGTCACAGGAGCCTCTGCTGTCTGCCCCTTGGGTCCGCAGCACTATCCTTGCACATAATTACCCATTGGTTCAGAAGCGTCTCAAGTGAAGGAGGGAGGTAGACTGTCATTTTACCCCTAATCCTGCTTTTCTTTTAGGCTTTTTATGTGACTTGGGCTTCATTTTCCAGGTGTAAGTAATTAACTTTACCACAACAATTAAAAAAAAAAAAGTTCCTCTGCCTTTTTCTCAGACACCCGGCAGAGACAGACTTAGGCCACATTCTGAAAATCACTGCCCCCCAAACCTTCAGCAAAACCATAGCCCACTTTTTTTAAAAGAGTAAAATGAATACTTGGGAATCCTTAGAAGCTTCTAGAAACCTATTTCCTCATGACTCTTCAGTTTCTCACGACACCAGAAATCAACTCCTTCCCAGGCTAGACCAAGGAACCATTAGGTTTGGGGTACAATGTAATCCCTGGAGAAGCCTTTTGGCAGAGGTTCACTGGGTTGGCTTTCATCTGGGAGAATAACCCCCAAAAAACAGGGTCTTTCTTGACCTAAATGAAGTGACCATGTAGAGGATGTCAGTCCACATCGGGACATTCAGGCATAATTCGTTTTGCTTGTAGGGTTAGGTCAGTTATCTAATATGAGAGAAGTGGCTTTGATTTCTGTAATGTTTTTCCTCATTCTAATCATTTCTCTTTCTGCTCAATTATTTCTTGTTTCCTAATATTTTGTGGCTTCTTTCCGGATGTGTACCAGCATTTTTCTTGGGTCAAGAGGATGAGGCAGAGGAGAAAGAGTGTCAGGGTGTGGGACAAAGGATTAAACATCAGTTCAGATGAACAAGAACTGGCCAGTTATTACTCAGGGGAGAGTCAAGAATGAATTTGGTCCTGGAGTCTTGACTAGTTAGTGTAATGAGACCCATTTTTCATTCTTACCGGAGATAGCTGTAAAAGGGATCAAGATGTACAATAGAGCATGATGTGTTTCTTTCACTGTGTTCCCCGGAGCATCCTTGTTCCCAGCTTTAGTCCTTGCTTAGCAAATAAAAGGGAAGTATGTGCTGGGAGCAAAGGGAAGCCTATTCCTGTCTGTGATGGCTAATTTTATGTGTCAACCTGAATGGGCCAGGAGGTGCCCAGATATTGGGCTAAACATTATTTCTGGGTATATGTGTAAAGGATTTTCCCACATTTAAATTGGTAGACTGAGTAAAGATGATGGCATTCCCAATGTGTTAGATATCATGCAAGCTCTTGAGAGTCGAACAGAACAAAAAAAGGCGAAGGAAGGGAGAATTTGCTCTCTTTGCCTAACTGAGCTGGAACATTGGTCTTCTCCTTCTCTTGGATTCCTGGTTCAACATACATGCTACTGTTTCTCAGGATTTTAAACTGGGGTATTTAGAACTTACATCATCAGTTCTGGTTTTCAGACATTCAATCTCAGACTGGACTGACACCACTGGTTTTCTGGGTCTCCAACTTACAGATAGCAGGTCATAGGACTTCTCAGCTTCCATTAATTGCACACGTTAATATTTTGTAATAGATCTCTTTCTATGTATAGACAGTACCTGGCCCACAATGGTTTGACAAAAGCTGTTTCAACTCTATAATGGAGCACAAGCAATATGCCTTCAGTAGAAAGCATACTTTGAATTTTCAATTTTTCCTGGGCTACTGATACACACTACAATGCATCTCGTGATTCTGGGCGGTGACAATAATCCACAGCTCCTGATCAGTCACACAATGATAAGGGTAAACTACACTTTACAGTGTACTGTGTTGCTAAGCTATAATGTTCTTTAAGTGAAGCATGTTAAATGCATACTAAATTTGGAATAATTTCAACTTACAATGAAAGTAAGTTATCTAGAGAGTTATCAACAAGGTAAGCTACCTGTAGACTGTGTAAGTCAAGGAATGTATGGTTATCTACATTTTTATCTACCTACCCTGTTCTCTCTGTTGTTCTGGAAAACCCTGATACATTACCTAATGTGTTGGAAGAAGGAGTTGAGATCATGTATACCTGACATAACATAACTCTTGTTGGCAAGGCAGATTGAGATCCTTTGGAGTGAATTCCTGTCTCTCTCTCTCTCTCACACACACACACACACACACACACAAAACGAATGTGTCCTGAGGCTCCCTCTGTTACCTCCATGCACTCTCAAACTTTTCAAAGTCCCTAATGATTTTTTGAGGGATATTTGCCTAGCTTACACTTCCTTTCTGTTTTCTGTCATTTGCTGCTGAGCACAAGGGAAGCATTTCCTTTCCCTATCACCCCATCCCCGCCCCTTCAGCCTCATTCTCTGGTTGTGTATTTAGCTTATGGCCAAAACCAAATTCAATTACCCTTTAAAAATGAAATTCAATTTAACCAAGCAAATAGCTGGACTCAAGACCACAAAACAAGCATTCTTGTACTAGCCCTGAATACAACCTGAAAAAGCCTCAAGATGTTCTTTATAGTTCTATTCCAAGGATGACTAGACAAGATTCACCAGGGAACATTCTGGGGAGGGCTCTTCTTTGTGAGCAAGAGGTAAAGTCAGTTGACCTCATAAATGTGTCCCAACATTAATTTTTACATCTCTTTATGAGAACTCTGACTTTGTAAATTCTACCTCAGGGAAGCTGGTGTTCTTTGTGGGGCAAGAGTTTACATTGTCACAAAGTGATGTGAAGCATTTGACTCTGCCAGGCTGCATAGACAGCTGAAGACCTATTTTATCAATAAGCACAGCTGCCTTCATGATGCTTGCCACGAAGGCAATGGCATTTTGGAAATTAATCTGCAGTCACTGAAAGTAGACATGAAAGGCTAGCCTTCATCATATTCTCATGGCTGCCTCTCTCGCTTCCCTTGATAAAATGAACAAACCATGTTTCACTGGCTGACACCTATGAAAATACCACATTTGTCTCTAGCACCCTGCTACATCATTGATTATTTTGCCTACTGCTGCTGGTTCATAACAATCTGAAAGTAGCAAAAACATAAAATCTCTGATTAAAATAACAATGTAAGAAAACTGATATTACAACTTTGCCTTGATTTGCTTACCATGAAAATTGTGTTAAGGCCTTTGTACCATTTCCTCTACATGGTTTATCCATAGATGATCTTCATTTCTTGTTTTGTCTATCTTGCATAAATCTTTTTAACCATTTTATCTCTCTGTGGTAAATGCTTGGGTTTCATCTGACCGATAGAACTTACTCTTCTCAGGTTTCTAGGAACTGCTAAGTTTTCTTCAACACCATATTTGCATTCTTAGGATGGCTCGCTGGTTCATGACACATGATGATCTCATCCCAACCTCACTCTGGGCCCCGATGTCTGTGCTCAACAGTGAGCACCTAATGCATCCTGAGCCAATCAAAAACTATCTCCTGAGGGTTTGGATTTTCAATTTCTGTCTTGCTAGTCTCCTGGACAAAGGAGATGTAAGATTGCTAAATGTTGGCTAGTGAGTTTTGTGAAGAGAAATACAACTATCTACCACATTAGGAGAAAGAAATCTGAATTGCGGGTAGAAATAAATAAATAGGATAGACTGGGAGAAATATAAAAAAGATGAGAACTGAAGAGAGGGTGCTTCCTGCCCCAGCCTCTGGTTTCAAGCTGTAGTTTCAGTCCCCTTTGAAGCCTGACAGTATGCTTGCCCTTGGGTCTAATGAGTTACTCTTGTATCCTAATAATAATTTTTCCTACTTTGATTAAGTGTGCTAGCATTGGTTTCTACCATAGTTCCACATATCCTTTTAAGAGCTTATGTCAAGTTGTTTGACACAACTCACCATTACTGCACTATGTTCTCTTTTTGAAGATTTTGCTCATCATCCTTCAAGATGCAAATGTCACCTGATGAACTTGGGAGTTCTTCAGTATGGTCAAGGTATCTCATCCCTGATACCCCGCACAGTAAGACTTCCTCATAAGGACACAATAAAATGTTCACTGAGTCCAATTACCCTCTTGTTGATGCTGCTGCTTAATCTTCAAAACTTTTCTGTGAGTCTCCTGTTTTGTTCCTGTTCAAGATTAGCCCCTTTTCCCAGGCCAAGAAATATCTATCTACATACAAAACCTGTGACTTTCATTATTAATCATTTCTTCTATCTTTTTTAAAAATATTGTTTTAGCTCAATTCAGACTCTTTCCTTGACTTTCTTTTTATACCAGTCTGGTTTTCTGAGCAATCCTTAGCTAATTCTTTCACACTGTTGAAGTGTTTCTGACCCTGGAGCCACCTCAATCTGTACAGATCAGGAAGAAGGAGTACATATCCTCCTTGTAGACTGCCTAACCACACACAAGCATGCAGGGACACACAGTAAATGCCCTTGAACACAAGGCAAAGTAATTTTCAGCATCAAGACTCCATGAGAGTTCACCCATGGAGCTTTCATTGAGGATAAGTTTCAGGTAATAAGTCTTTGTGATGTGAGTTCTTACTACTCTCTTTGAAAAGACTTCTTTGTCGATGTTCTTATTAATGGGTTTGTGAAACTGAATGATAAGGTAAAAGGAAGCCCTAAAACCTTATTTCTCTACCAAATGCAAAGCATCCCATGCCATCTCGCATGGCTAGATCTAGGCTTTTAAGATCTGTGTACCATAGGTTAGTAAAAATCTTACTTTGAAAGAAGCCTCTTATTTCATCTGGGGCCCAACCACTGGACATAAAAATCAAAATGTTTAGAGATACAAAAGACAAAAGATGTAGAATATGCTCATATTTATGTGGTCATATGAGGCTATGAGAATGTGATTTCTAAACATGGGCTCTAATTTTCTTTAGCTACAAAGTGACATTCAGTGTTTGAGATTCCATTTTCAGTGGTGAGTTCATCTTTTACTGCCTTTTATCAGGGCAAATTATAGTGCACCAGGTACTTACTTCTCTCTAACAGGAGGGGTCAAGTAGATAATTAATGAGAATTAATCTATAAAAAGGAATAAAACCTCCAATTCAAATTCTGGTTTATGACGTGGTTTATTGTGCAAGTGTGAAACTTCAAAGAGACTAACTCAATGAGGCACTTTAATTACATTTTATTGTATTTAAGAACTTTATGGAAATTATTCCTGATGCAAAGAAATGTTTCTTGAGAACATTTTCCTCCAGAACAGAGCCCTGTTCCCAGAGCAGCTACAGAGGGGATCTGTGAGCACCTTCCCATATGTGAGAAAGAAAGTGCCAGCAGCTGCTGGGTGGACATTGGCTTAGGGTGTGGCTGAGGGTAATTGCTCTTACACAGGGTAAAACCATGAAACTCAATAATCCTCCCTTTAAAGATTTTCTCATTCAGACATTCCCAATGGCTAACTGGATGGTTTCTTGGAGACAAGATTATGGAGGACCAAATGTGAGGTGTTGATCCTGTGGTGACCTCAGAGGTGGCCACTTCTACAACCTTGAAAATCAAAGACAAAATAGAGAGACAGAAAGCACATGCATCTTCATTCATTATAGCTTAACACAAGAGAAAGGTCTAATCATGTTGGTTCTGGCAGTGAAGGAAGAGACCTTTTCTTTAATAGTGATATTGTTTGCCCACACTCTTTTCTTCCATACAGCAGCAAACAAAAGAAAAAGTATTCTTGGATGAACAGGTTAACATGACCTTGTGTCTGAATCCAGGGATAAGGGCCAGGACTCCTCCCACCTGATTCTACCTCTGGTACCAACTTGTCTATGGCCTTGGGCAAAGCCACTTAGTCTCTTCCAGCTGTTAAAATGACAGGGATGAGGCCATCTACGCTGACGTCACTGGGACATTGTGCAAACAAGTTGAAAGTTTTTTCTCTTTTCTTTTTATTAAGAATAGTTTTGAGTTTATTTTATTAGATTTGAATAATAAGCATCTGATGATGGCAGGTTGAAAGAATGTTCACAAAGAGGAAAAGCTAAAGAATTGCTTGATTTATTTGGCATGGTTAAGGGACAGAACAATATGTCCAAAGGTGTTCCTATAAAAAATAAATTAATTAATGTAATATGTAAAACAGTAACTTTGTGGTGGGAAGAAATAACCCTCAGGATTGAATAGTTTGACTTTTTCTTTTACCTTTGCCAATGGACTTACCCCGTTCATTTATACATGATAAAATCCAAGGGATCATAATGTACTTCACTTGGAATGAAAGGGACAAACACACACACCATTTTCTCACATTTATAATTACTGTTGTGGAAAAGATAAATTTTAGAGATTGGGACATGACTGAAAATCAAAGGGAATATTGGAGTTTTCCAAGATTTTTGTAAGTTTCATTGACCACATTGCAAGTTGAGAGGAGAGAGGCAGCCTCACATTCAATGCTGTGAGAGGATGGTGACATTTAATATTTGTTTACTTACTTAACAAACTTGCACTGAGCACATTATTGTGACATAGTTCTTGCCCTGAATAAGCTTAGAGTTTGGTATAAAAGATGTGTGCATAGCAAATTGCTCCAAGGTCCAACAACAAGTGCCATAGCAGAAACACCCAACAGCCCTGCTAGCGGGGAGAAACAAGAAGGATGTATTGAAAAGCTATTTGGAAGTCAAGATCACCATTATCTAGGGAGATGATGAAAGTATCAGGGAGTATCTTAGGACAAGGAGAGGATCAAGTGTTTACTGGAACTCACAGGAAATAGCAGCAGGAGGAGCAGAAGGACCTGCATGTATTAAACTATGAGGGCAGAGACAGTATGTTAAGTTCAGAAAGTAGGTCCATGGAGATGGAGTCTCTAAAGAAAGGAAGAAAATGACAACAAATAGGGTCAAAAAAAATCAGCAAGGAGCCATCAGGTAGTGAGAATATTCTGTGATCAGCCTTTATTTTTATGCATCCTCCATCATGTGCCAGACAATTCCTTCTTTAAGTAAAATAAGAATGATAATAGTACCTACATCAAGGGGCTGTGGTGAAAACCAAATGAGAAAATATGTGATAATACATGTAAAAGAATTAGAATAGACTGGCATGAAATAACTTCTCACTGAATACATATTTATTGCTATACAATGTTAGATAAAGACCTATGGCCTTTATGTAGCAGGCAGAAGGAAGACATAAAAGTATCATAAGAAAGACAATGATGCATAAGATTGCATAGAGAATGAAAAGGAAATAGATTAAGGTGGAGATGTGTTAGAGGGAAGGGAGAGTTTTAGGATAACCAAGGAGAGGAGTTTATAGAATTGAGTGACCATAGATGTCTCCAGGTTCAAGACTTGAGTGACCAGGACAGATCAACCTGAGTAAAAAAATATATAAGACACTAGGGGTAAAGTGGAAGGTATCCAGGAAATCAGATGGGTCATTGAGCAGGAAAATAGAATTGAGTCTAGATCTAAAAATAAATAAATAAATAAAAAGGCTCAGAGACTGATTATGCTATGGCATGATTTTAGTTTAAGACTAAATGTAGAATTGCAGGAGTTTTAGGATTGGGTGAGATGATTCCTGGAGAAAGGTTAGAATGTTAGCCTGAGGAAGACTAGAAAGAGAAGTATGAGAGAAGCAAAAGGAAATGAGTTTGCAGAAACCCAGGGAGAAGATTTTCATTAAATTTGGAGTCATCTCCCTTTTCCTCTTTTGTCACCCCTGTATTGAAGTCACCTAGGTCCTCCCAGCAGCAGGTGTCTGGACTTTATTTGATTACCTCAGTGGAACCAAACTCTCTCCCATAACTTTGCTTTCCTCAGCGACACGGATTTTTTTTGCACATGACTTTCTTTTAGACCAAAAAGGCACAAAGTAATATTGATAGTAAGGATTAGGCAAAAATTAAACATAAAACAACCTCTTTTCCCAAATTTTACTAAAACGTATTGGAATTTTGTTTTTTGTTTATTGTTTTCTTAAATTTGTTCAAAGTGAAAGCAGAAGGCATTTTGATACATTGTACACAAATGGAGCATAACTTGTGCAGAGTCACACCAGTAGTGCAATCATACGTGTATATAGGGTAATAATGTCTGTCTCATTCCACCATCCCCTCCACTCCCAAACCCCCTCCCTTCCCCTCACTCTTCTCTACCCAATCCAAAGTTCCTTTATTCTATGCCCTCCATTATGGATCAGCACCCGCTTATCAAAGAAAACAGTCAGCTTTTGGTTCTTTGGATTTGGCTTATTTTACTTAGCATGGTATTTTCCAGCTCCATCCATTCACCTGCAAATGCCATAATTTCATTCTTCTTTAAGGCTGAGTAATATTCCACTGTGTATATATACATATTTTCTTTATCCATTCATCTATTGAAGTCCATCTAGGTTGGTTTCATAGTTTGGCTATTGTGAATTAAGCTGTTAAAAACATTGATGTGGCCATGTCACTGTAGTATGCTGATTTTAAGTCCTTTGGGTATAAACCAAGGAGTGGGATATCTAGGTCAATGGTGATTTCATTCCAAGTTTTCTGAGGCATTTCTTTCTTGCTTTCCATAGTGGTTGCACCAATTTGCAGCCCACCAGCAAAGTATAAGTGTACCTTTTTCCCCACATCCTTGCCAATGCTTATTGTTGCTTGTATTCTTGATAATTGCCATTTTGACTGGAGTGAGATGAAATCTTAAAGTAGTTTTGATTTGCATTTCTCTAATTGCTAGAGATGATGAATATTTTTTCACATTTGTTGATTGATTGTATTTCTTCTTATGCAAAATATTCATTCACTATAGCCCATTTATTGATTGGGTTATTTGCTTTTTTGATGTTAAGCTTTTTGGGTCCTTTGTGTATCCTGGAGATTAGTGCTTTATCTGAGATGCATGTGATAAAAATTTTCTCCCATTCTGTAGGCCTTCTCTTTACATTATTGATTGTTTCCTTTGCTGAGAAGAAACTTTTCAGTTTAAATCCATTCCATTTATTGATTCTTGATTTTACTTCTTGCACTTTAGCAGTCTTGTTGAGGAAGTAAGTTCCTAAGCCAACATGATGAAGATTTGGGCCTACTTTTTCTTCCATTAGGTGCAGGGTCTCTGTTCTAGTGCCTACGTCTTTGATCCACTTTGAGTTGAGTTTTGTACAGGGTGAGAGAGAGGGGTTTAATTTCATTTTGCTACATGTACATTTCCAGTTTTCCTAGCACCGTTTTAAAACATATTGGAATTTTAATTGAGTATATTTATGTGACTTTAGGAGTAGGTAAAAATCCAGAATCACTAATGAAGGAAAGGAAGAAGGAAAAAGATGAGGAAGAAGAAAAAAGAAGTTGCAAATTTAACTGAATCTTTAAAAATTTAGCATGAAAGCAAACACCATAAGTAAAGTCAAAACTCAGAAATGTTTTGTAATTCATATCACAGACTAACAGCCAATCTCCATAATACAGAAAAAGCACCCAGAAATCAAGTTAGAAAATTCAAGTGATGATAAAAATATATAAGCATAAAGGGTTGATGCCCAGAAAAAGAAGAGACCCTAAACAAAGAAGTGGCCCTAAACAAAGGAAAAGAAGCTCAGCCTCCTCTATACTAAGAGTAATGCCTAACTGAGGTAGCATTTCAAACTTAACAGCTTTGGGGCAGGGAACTCTCAGAACAGCACATTTGGTTAATGAGACTATTGGGAAATAGACATTCTCGAACATTGCAGGTGGAAGTATGAAACTGATGTAACCTGAATAACCTTGAACAAGTCAGATTTAGTAAGATTTATCAAAATTGCAGATGTCTTTGCCTCTTGCTTTAGAAAACTCATTGCAAAGAACCTTGTCTACAGATACCCTGTGCAAGTACAAAATGATACATGGAGAAGGTTACTCGTCGTGACACTATTTGTAATAGCCAAGGGTTGGACACCACCCAAGTGACAGCAACAGGTTATTTGCTTGAGTAAAGCACTGTACATTCTCAGAATGTACTGAAGTGTAGCCATAAAAAAATTTTAAAGCTTAAAAATAAAGAATGCATTAAAACAGATTGCTATGTACTAAGGTGAAGAGTGGAGAGATCTCTAGGACACAATACAAATTCAAGAAACAAATTCAACTATGTAATATGCCAATGTTTGTGAAAGGAAATTGGGTGATAAGAATATGTGTGTGTGTGTGTGTGTGTGTGTGTGTGTGTGTATAATATTTTGGAACATAACTCTTTCTGGCTAGTTCTTTACTCATTGGCAGTATTAACAAAGATTTGGTAAAACTTGTTACCCATAGAAGGTGGAGAAAAATAAGGTAGAAATTATCTTTCAGAGGGATATTTTCTTTCTGTCTCTGTCTTTCTGTCTTTCTGTCTCTCTCTTTCCTTCTCTTTCTTTTCCAGTGCTAGAGATGGGAACACAGCCCTTCATGCATTCTCGGTAAGTGCTGTACCACTGAGCCACACCCCAAGTCACTTTAGGGATACTTTCTGTACAAAAAAACTGCAAATAGATTTTAGAAGTAATACTAGTATTGCTAATTTTGAAGTGATTTCCTTTCTATTTCCTTATATAACATAATTGAGAAATTATGTTAATGTTAACATTAAATATTTATAAAAAGTTTAGTTATGAAATTAAAGAAGTAAAAGCAACATAATATTTAAAATGAACTGGAAATAATAAAAATTAGTAGTTTGAAAACATGTTAGCATTAAAATTGCCAAGGAAGTCACGTTGGGAGTATGGGCATCCCTCATGCTGAGTTTATTTTTTAATATTGGTCTCTAACAGGAGCAAGAATTATTTATAAGAAATCTGATTTCTGGTTAGAGGGAACATTATTTTGTAACCACAAATGGAAGTATCAGTGGAGAAACCTCAGTACTTCCTAATCAGTAAGGATGGACTTTCTCCATCTGCCATCATGTGCCAAATATCTTCATATTAAATTCATTAGGTGAATGGTTGATAAGAAACTGGACATCAACATGGTGCCCCATAAGTG
Source organism: Geosciurus inauris (assembly GCA_004024805.1). Lineage (NCBI taxonomy): Eukaryota > Metazoa > Chordata > Mammalia > Rodentia > Sciuridae > Geosciurus > Geosciurus inauris. The sequence continues at coordinate 32,468 of PVHX01000857.1, read as the reverse complement.
TTCCATACTATTTAAGAGGGAGCACTCTGCAAGGATCAGATATTACAAGTGCTCCATTTGCAGTGTAATAGGGAGAAACAAAGTCACTTTGAATGTATTACATACCAACATGTTAACTGAAAACTAATAAAATGTTTCCTACTTACAGAAAATATGAAAGGGAGAAGAGTAAACTAAATGATGTCTTCAAAAAGTGATCAAATAATGAAGAAGGAATGGACAACTGGAAAGATGGTCACAGGGATAGAATGGAGATTTTCCCTTCCATCTTTTCAGATAATCATGAGACTTATTACCTGTTAGAATGAAATAAATGAGTCAAATACTTTTTACAAAGAAATTCAAGATGAATGGATAAAGAAACTTGGTATATATACACAATGGAATATTACTCAGCAATAAAAGAGGATAAAATTATGACATTTGCAGGTAAATGGATAGAGTTGGAGAATATCATGCTTAGCAAAATAAGCCAGTCCCAAAAAACTAACAGCCGAATGTTCTCTCTGATAAGTGGATGCTGATCCATAATGGAGGAGAGGACACAGGAAGAATGGAGGAACTTTGGTCAAAGGGAAAGGAGTGGGGAGGGGGCATAGGGACAATAAAGATGGTGGAATGAGATGAACATCATAGCCCTGGCTTCGTGTATGACTGCATATATGATGTGGTTCTACATCACGTACAGCCAGAGAAATGAGAAGTTGTGCTCCATCTGTGTACAACGAATCAAAATGCATTCTGCTATCATGTATACCTAAGTAGAATAAATAAACAAATATAAATAAAAGAAAATTTATAAATTTAAAAAAGAAATTAGATATTTTATTATGTCTTATTAAATGTGGACTCTAGGAAATTGGAATGAGAGAAAAATTATTCCAACTATGGTCTGCAAAATACTGATATTATTCTGCCATTTACGAAAGAATACTGCTAATTAGTAAGAATGTTATTTTATGCCGTCCATGCTGTCTCTGTGCCTCTTTTATTAAATTCAGTTCCATTGCCTAAGAACTTAATCTCAACAAATAGGCAAAGAAAAGGTGAAGCATGGGGTGATAAATTCCATTCTGGATGCCTAAGAATATCAGATGTGGTAGGGTTGGGATACTGATGTGTCAGTGTCAGTTTCTCATAAGGACAGCTAGTTTTTGTTTACAACAATTCAGGTTGGCTTGACCTGCTCTTAAAGCTAGAAAGGATGGACAGATCTCGTTTCCCATTGCTGCTCACTAACATTAGACAGCCATTGTGATGAAACTCTGTCAGAAGGTAAATGGTTCAAATGTAGAGTTCAAGCAAGTTTCAAATGGGAGATACACCTGTGGACCAGAAGGCTGTGCTCCTGCCCTGTCCCAGACCCTTACTCTGACTGGTAATTCTTTGTGTTTCTCCTTCTGTGCATATTACAAAGGAATGAGGTGGACCCAACCTTTTGTTTTTCTACTTCTTGCCTAAGGTACAGATTTAATTTTTAATTCATTAGATAGAAATATCACATTCTTACTTAAATGCTGAGTAAGTGCCCTCAGAGTCCCCGTGAAAAAGATAACAAATGATGCTCTCTGTAGTAATTTTTCTTGGCTAAATAAATAAATAAGGATGGCAGTGATCTCAGAAACAACTCACCATTAGACAAAGAAATTGAAGGATTTAAAACTAGGATCCCTGGAAGAAGGGTTTTCTCAGGCCATTACGTAGATCTCAGATGGGCTAGATGGGTGAGGGGAAATAAATGGCTAGCATCTGTAGGACTCTAAATTAAATTCAATGTCTGATTTATACTTGACCCTGCTAAGAACCACTGGCAAGAGTCAACATTTCTTTGAGGAAAGGAGAGATTATACTTTGGGTAGAGACAAGAAGACAGGAAGCTAGAGAACATGTGAGCCAAGAACTTTGAAGAAACCCCAAGTGAAGGGTTTATGGCACTGAAGAGTTGCAAAGAAAAGTAGATATTAAAAGGCAAAATCTAGAAAGATTCTCAAGAGCACTGAGGCTGCACCACAATGAATGGGCTTATGGGAAATCTGCCTAAGCCATTTTTTTCCAGAGAATTCTGGGATATTCTTCCAAGTACCTTGTAAGTGTTAGGCACTATGCTAGGGGCCAGAGAAACTATGGGAAGGTAAAGCAAACACAATTCCAGCCTTGATGGAGCTGCCAGAAAAGATGGGGCATACAGGAAATAAATAATAATGTAAATGTGAAAATCACAGCCCTGCTAAGTGCCTCAAAGAAGTGCTCTGTGCTATGGGAGGATATGGTGGAGAAGATTGTCTTAGTTAAGAAGGTCAGAGAAATTTCTCAAGGAAGAATCACCCAATTTGAGTCTTGATGTGGAGTTGAGATAAAATTCAAGGTGGCCAGAATAACATATGAAAAAATTCAGGGGTGAGAAGAGCATGGTTTATTCAAGAGAAAAAGAAGGCCAGAGTGTGAGAGGACCTGGCACAACATAAAAGTGGTCTTTACCTTACTAAGAACAATGGCTCTTTATTTAGCAATGAAACTGGCTGTCTTCCAAACACTTCTTCCCTAAAAGCTAGTCCAGAGACTGTACTACAATGACTCACACCAGGCTGAGATACTCGCAGTCCACGGCTAACCCAACTATGGATGTGTTTATTAATCATGCCACAAAAAAATTAACTGAATATTACTTTGTGCTAGTTTCTGAGCCAGGATTTGATGCTTTATGTTATATTCATATTTCTTCAGGTTGGCTCATATTAGCGAACTATTTCATTTGCTTGTATATCCAGACCACTTAATTTTAAGACCCACAAAAAGGAAGCTCTTCTGAAATAGAACTGTTAAATATTATCATGTGTTGTAGGTTCCCATCTTGCCATGATATTTTTTCAAGTTTCTTGTTATTCTTCAACATGGATTCATAGAAAGTAAAACTCAGCTGGAAAGGAGAAAACATCCATTTCTTCCTTGTATTATTCATCCATTAATCTATAGGCATTCCTTTGGCTTTCAAGCCCAGCTTATTTTTTCACAAATGGTAGCACTGGACTTCTAATTGAAAATCCACAGTAGAAATAAACATGTTTTTTAAACCAGAGCATTCCTCTATTTATATATATTAAAAACCTACTCTGTTTCTTCCTATAGAGAATATTGTTGAAAACAAGACCTTCTGTTATGGTTTGGATATAAGGTGCCCCCAGAAGCTCACGTGTGAAGCAACGCAAGAAAGTTCAGAGGAGAAATGATTGGGTTGTGAAAGTCTTAACCCAATCAGTGAATCAATCCCCTGACAGGGATTAACTGAGTGGTAACTGAAGTGGTAGGGTGTGGCTGGAGGACGTGGGGATTGGGGGTGTGGCTTTGGGGTATATATTTGTATCTAGCAAGTGGAGACCTCTCCCTCTGCTTTCTGATCAACATGTGACCTCCTTTCTTCTACAACACTCTTTTGCCATGATGTTCAGCCTCACCTTGAGCCCCAAGGAATGGAGCTGGTCTTCTATAGACAAGGACCTCTGAAACTATGAGCCCTCCAATAAACTTTTCCTCCTTTACAATTGTGCTGGTCAGATCTTTTAGTCACAACAGCAAAATAGCTGACTAAAACATCTTCAGTAATTTTGTTTGTCTATAGTCATCCTTTTACCCAAGGAAAAAAATAGTCTGGGGCCAATCTAGGGAGCACTCCAACTTGGTCATGGTTTATTGATATCACAACCAGGACCAGAATGAATAAAACAGATTCATGACAGATGTAATCCCATTCTAAAGTGGTAAGCCATGATAATGCCTTAGTTCTCTTTTGGATTATGATTTATTAATGTCTTAGATAATTTGGATGGGTGCTGCTCCCTGTTTTAGCAAATAAGAAGACAAATATCCTTTGGATAATTTGGCTTTGCTATGTAGTAATCACTCTGTTATCTTCAGCCTCTGCTCTACTTGCCTACATCCATGGAATACTGACATAATGTTTCTAGAAAATCCCATGGACTTTAGAGCTTCCACACCAATCATTTAAAAGTAACATCATTTGCATGGCAAAATCAATCCACTCTTCCCCTCTAGCTGGATTTTGGGTTATACCTTGCCAAACTGTTGCCTAGCATTAGATTACAGATTATACATTAATGGTTCTTTCTTGTTGGTTTTGCCTGTTAGCATGGTCTAGCAATCTAACATAATACCACTGATCTTTGGTTTCTAATTACGCAGTCAAATTTGGTAAGAGCTATAGGATAACACTTGGTGCTAAGTCACTGCAAATGCACAGACAAGATACAAAATGGACACTTATTTAGCACCTATTGGTGAAGCGAAATTAACATTCACAAAACAATAAGAGGGCCACCCTTTTGTTGGTTCAGACCTTATAATTCTTAGAGATATCACTGTGCTTTCCTTGAGGCTCTAGAATGAAAATTATTTCCTCAGTCTTCCTTCTGTCTCTGCCTTCCTGCTGTTTCACTTCTGTGCAGGTATCATGATGGGACATAAATATTTTCCCCTTTGAAGTCAGAAATTAACTTGTATTTAAGCATTTCTTGAACTTGGTAACTCAGAAAAGACCACAGGAGTCTTGGAGGAGGATGCACCATGAGATCCTCAGAGTTTTGCTCTTCACTGTTCCACCCTCCTCCCCCTCTCTTTTCTTCCATTTTCCTCTGCCTAGGGAGTAACAGGATGCATATTTCCCCTTTCCACCCTAATTAGAACACTGTGGGTATTCAAAAGATAAGATCAAGAAGGTTGGGTCTGTGGCTTCAGGAATGCAGGGAGTGAGACTTCTTGTCTTGCCCTCCCCTGAAGCAGACCCTGAGGTAAATCAATTTTTGATTTGGTAGATCATCCCTGGAAATAGGGATAAATAGTGGAGAAGTGCAATGGGAAAGAGGAGGCCAACTGGAACTCAGTCCTGCTAGGGAGTTCTGAAAGAGTGTATTAAAGAAAACCCAAAAGGCAAAATTTTCATGCCTCTCATACAAACACAAAATGAACACATATCACAGGTTGTCTCCAATTCATCAGTTGTTATCAGGATACCAATATGATGTCACAATGAATTCAAATGAGAACTTGGCTTATTCTCTACTAGACAAAATCCATTGGCCTTGTCATGAGCAGGATATATTTCCTTTGCTATGAACAGAAAATATCCATCTGCACCTTATCAGCTTCACCATCAGTGCACTACAAGTTATATTTTGACTCCATAGACTTTTAAAAATATTTTTAGTTGTAAGTGGACACAATACCTTTATTTTACTTATTTGTTTTTATGTGGTGCTGGATCGAACCCAGTGCCTCACACATGCTAGGCAAGCATTCTAACACTGAGCTATAACCCCAGCACCACCATAAACTTTTAAAATACCTAGTCAAAGACAATCATGTTTATACATTCTTATAAAATAGACATTGTCCAAGTATCACTAAACCCCACCCAACGCTCCCTTAGAAGAATACTCAAATATGTTTTTTGCCCATTTCAAGATTATCTTAGTCTGTTAGGGCTGCTATAACAAAATATCTTAGACTGATTAACTTATAAACAAAAGAACCTTATTGCTTATAGTTCTGAAGTCTAGAAAGTCCAAGGTCAAAGTGTCAGCAGAGTTGGTGCCTCATGAGGGCCTGCTCTTCACGACTGGTATCTTCTATGTGTCCTCACCTGACGTAAAGGGAAAAGAAGCTCCCTCATGCCTCTTTTATAAGGATACTGACCCCATTCATAAGGGCAGAACCCTCATGACCCGATTGCCTCCCAAAGGCCCACCTCTTAATACTATCATCTTGAAGGGTAGTTTTCAACATACAAATTTTGAGGGGCACATTCAAATCATAACAAAAATCTTTTACAATTTTTCCTAACAATGGTGCAGAATATGCCTCAGAGGTGCCCCACCTAAGGTAGCAAGGTAGTTGAGATATTCATTGATTTTAGCATTGACTGAGGAGTTTTAAATTATGGTCCTTCCAGCTCGCTCAGCACACGGGCCACACACACACTTCTGAACATAAAAGAAGTCCTCCTGTGAAGTCACAAGTGTTGGCACCAAGCAGCACTGTGCGTGGAGGTTAATGCTGAGGGTGTTTGGGAGAGACAGTGAAAAAAGAGAAGACATTGATAGAGTCTACTATATTTATCATGTTTATTTGTTGATTTGACATGTGTTTTTCACTTTTATCACCAGACTGGAGGTCATAAATGTCTTAGTTGTCACTAACCCCCCAACATGTATCATATTGTCTAGCACATAGTAGGCATTCAACAAATATTGTTGACTAAATACGGGCCTCAAGCGGGGTCTTTAAGACAGGTTGCTGTTCTGATTTAAAAGAAAGGAGTTTGCAGTCAAGCTTAGTGTTGCATCCTTGGACATCACCAGCACAGTTTGTTGCTAGTTACTCACTCCATAGTCAAGCTCCACCCACCCCGAGTCATGTTCATATTAAGAAGAGAGGAACACAAAGTACAGACTCTGCTTTCAACACATTTGAAAATGACACATATGAAACCTTCCACTTGTTGCTAATTACCATGCAGTTTATGTTCTTTATACTTTACAAAGAAAGTATAAAATAGCAGAGGGATATTTTCTGTGGTGTGTGCAATATGCCTGTCCAAGACAGAGCTTGGGAAAGTCTATGAAAAAGCTAAATTGCATGTAGGCATCTGAAAAGACTCAGGAGATGTACTCGTTTTATTAAGTAGCCAGATGGCCTTCCAGAGTAGCCAGAAGAGCAGACAGGCCCCAGATGACAAATGGTGAGGGGCCCTCCCTATGGGCATTTTTGAGACAACGTGTTGACATTAGATATGGAATAAATCCATAACTTCACTGTTCATGCAAATTCTCAAGAAGAGCAGGTGCTATTCACTGACCTTACCCAAATGAAAGTTTGCCAGAGAAAATCGCCCAACTCTTTCAAATTCAATTTCAGCAGGCACTACCCCTACAAAAAAATGAAACTTGAAAACAAAACTCTGAACAAAAAAAACAAAGTGGGAAAAAATTAACTTGAAAATTGCCCTCACTTGAATGGTTGACAGATGTCTTGTGGAAATTTGGAGCATCATCTGGCTGCTTAAAATCTACTCATTTTAAATGGAGCACTCATGAACATCACCATTGTCAGATTATAGACAAATATGAAATATATTTAAAATGGATGCATGGATTTATATTGGTGTCACTACCATAAGTCTGTAACATTAAGTGCTTTCTGAGAAAACATTCTAGGTGGTTGCTCAGGACTTGGTTCTAGAAGAAAGGCTAACGTTTGTCTTCAATAAAGAGAGTGTTCTTCCTTTGTGTGTATGTACATGTTTGTTGCATTTTAATAGCCAAATCTGGATTATCCAGGAAGAGATGTCTCTAAGATCTTGAACTTTCTCCAGCTGAGAAACCATAGAAGGCCACTAGATAAAAATTATCAAATCATTCACTCAAAAGAATTTGTCAGACACTGTTGTATAGCAGGCAACTGTCATTTTCAGTGTCAAAAAAAAAGAAATATTTTTGCTTTCATCAAATTTATTCACGGTTTTGGGGAACAGGAGCAGGGAGAATAAGGACATACTTTACCAAACTTTAAGCAATGAATGTGCAAAATTGCAGAAGTACTTTTTGTTAAAAAATATTTATTTATTTTTTTAGTTGCAGGTGGACAGAATATCTTTATTTTATTTTTATGTGGTGCTGAGGATCGAACCCAGTGCCTCATGCATACTAGGCGAGCACGCTACCACTGCGCCACAATCCCAGCCCCCAGAAGGACATTTTTAATGGAGAACATATGCTAAGTAAATAGACAAATATATAAAGTAACTACAAAAATAGATTGAGGAACTTAGTGAAAGGGATTGAGCAAATTATGGGAATTTTAAGGAAGCCAGCAATCCATCATTTGTCAACAAGAACTTCTGGAGGATCTTATTCCTTGCCCAGGACTGCAAAGAAGTTTTAAGTTTGATTTCTCCCCTGTAGGATGACTGACTGAAGGAGGCTACATCAATACATAGATAGCAAAATGGGTAAATAGCTCAAAGCAACATGCAATCCAGAAGAAAAACATCATCGGGTAAAGAGGAAAGTTTCCCAGAGAAGTGTGTTGGGTAGAGTTACTATGTCAGGAAGCAAGAATCTAGGTTGTGCACTGGACACTATCTCCAGGAGACTACTTTATTCAGGTGCAGAAGCAGATCCAATGCCTCAGATTCTTGCCTGCTCTAAAACTCAAGCATCTTTGCTATTGAGAGTGAGGTTGTAATGGGAATCTCACAATGTGGCAGTACCCAGACACATTTTGCACAGGAAGTAGGAAAGCACATGACAGATAGAAAATTCTGTCAGAATGTCAACAGTGATCACCATTACAGCAGGAGAAGCAGGAACTTGGGATTGTGTCACCGTGCCCTCTCTCCAAATTATCATCACTGCCTATCAACACAGGCGAGGAATCTCTTAAAGCCCTACCTAGCTTTAAGACTGATTCTCTGCTCTACACCCTAGATGTAATGAAAGGGCACCAACTGCACCTGTCTGAGACCCCAATGTCAAGGTGGCCAATATTTTTCTTCCCTTGAGGTCAAGGTCTACAAATGCCTGACCTGGCAGTGTCAGAGCAAGGCCTGCTCCACAATTGTTCTGCTTGCAGGGTATCTTTGGTGATAGAAATGATCCTGGGAGGGCTGGTAATGCAAGGCACATGTGGAACTCATATAACACACAGAAGGGACATAAGTCGCATATAGTGCAAAGTTTTCTCACCATCCAAAGGAATCAAGCACAGAGTCGGGGGTGTTAATGTGTAGCTTCCAAGCACACTGGCCACAGATCCTGAGGAGCTCCTGGAAAGGACAGACCCTGTATCATCTAGGAGTAAAGAGATGGCAGCACTAAAATGAGAGACAAACACCTGACTTCTATTTCTGACTCTGCCGCAGACGCCCTGGCAGTTTCTCCAGAAGCTGTAAGGTTGTGGGTTTTAAATTGTTGGGAAAAGTCAGGCTTGTGGTTTTCTTTGCCCGTGGGAACAGAGAGATAATTTTTGCTTCTTTTTTTTTTTCCTTCTTTCTGAAATTGTCATCACATCTTCTCTTTTTTGGAATATGACCAAATACTTTTGGGGACAATCTGGAACTTGGAGAAAAGGGCTATAACTTTGACTTTGTGACCCCAAACTCTCCTACCTGATCAAAATGAGATGAGGCTGATGGCTATAAAGCTACATGCTAGGGATGAAGAAGCTATGAACAGGTTGTGTTTGGAAGGCAGATATTACTGTAACAGAAAATGTTGCCTTTGAGAACAAATATCCTCTCCACTGATAATAGCTCACTGGGAACTGGGTTAATTTAATTCCATAGAGAATTAATAGGGTGCTAGAAAGGTAGGTAATTCTAAGTTAACATACCAAAACGTGTGAACACACAGGAAGAAGAATTCCAGCACAAATAAAAATATTAAAGTATAGAGTTCTTCCTTTTGGGAGTCTAACATAAAGAACTCCGTTTATCATAGACATTTTCAGAATGCAATATGGTTGGGATCAAGCACTGGCCATATTTTAAATCCCCTTAATGATGTGAACAGGCTGCCACATTTGTAGCAAACTCCATGAAGCTTCACACAGGGCACCTGGCAAGAAAATCTTATCAGGGTAAGCTGCCTAGGAAAAAGTGAGAACAGAGAGACTGCAAATATTAACCCCTTTGGGCTCCTTTTTAAAGTTGTCAGAGAGATTAATCCAGATTGTTTGGAGGGCAGCTTAGTAGAGAAGAAGGAGCAAGAAACCAGAAGAAATTCTGGCTCCAACTTTCTGAAAACCTCAGGGTTTCATTTTCACCACCTGTAAATTGGGGCTAATAAACTTCTTCTTTGCTTACACATCTTGAAGGGCTGCTGTATGGAATAAGCAAACTTAAGAACTTCCATTCTTAGAAATAAATGAAGTGCTGTCCCAATACACTGTCCCAAGTGCTGACCCCTGAAGCCATTGGGGATTGGTTCAGAACCACCTTTAGATACCAAAATCTGCAGATGCTCAAGTCCCTTATAAAAAGGCATCATTTTACATCTGACATACATAATCCTCCCCTATACTTTGAATCATTTCTAGATTACTTATACCTAATATAATGTAAATGCTACATCAATAGTTGTTATGATATCCAGCTTAGGGAGTAATGACAAGAAAATAATGTTCAATACAGATGCAATGTTTCTTAAGAATTCTTGATTCACAGTTGGTTGAATTCATGGATGCAGAATCCACATACTACAGGGGAACAGGCTGTATAGCATTCTTACTAGGGTAAAAGACAAAGACTGTGGGCTAACTGGTTTTTAAAACTGATAAAAGCTTAAAGACCCAGCAAAAGAATACCAGTATTACTCTGGGACATTTTTTCAGCCAGCTGCCCTTCAACAGAAGAGTCCAGAATCTTCCCTGGGTTGTCAACTACCTTGTGTGAATGCTCAGTGTGACACTCACCAGCATTCTTGGCACAGTGTGGTATGACTTGTCATTGACAGGTGTCGACACTCCCTCAGGGGTCACCATATCCACTATTTTTACCTCTCTTCTCTGTTCCTGCCCCTCGTGGACTCAAGGCAGCAAAAGAGTCTAATATGACACAGTTTGCATCCCACACAGATAGTAGGACCAGCAGATCATTCACCTGACATTGCTGAGTCTGCATCTAACTTTTCTCCAAGGAGAGGACCATGTCTCAACTTCAAGTCACCCTTCTACCTCTGTTCATGAGCTGCTACTCTGCAAACCATGTCTTCCTTTATCATCTGGCTCTTGTTAGGCTCTGCTAATAGGGGGTCTGGAAGAAGACGGCAAACTTAGGGAGAAGATAGAGCCCTGCTCTTCCTCTCGTGCTTTTGTTCTATTCTGTGTGGTATCTCCTATTTACTCAGCAGCAGTTAAATCTGCATGGCAACTCTTTAGTACCCATAGACCCTTCGGCAAGTCTTTAAAAATACTCAAATTTCCTTTCTTTCCCTCAGCCCAACATGTGATAGGTGTCCCCTGCAGTTATTGCCTATGTGATATCTCAGGATCCTTTTCTTGCCTCTACACTTCTTTCATCCACTCCTTACTGTGCAAAGCTCTGATATGCATAAATTCAACAGTTTAGTTAAGTAATACCAGGCCCTCCAACATCACAGTTAAATTTTAGTTACCATGATACATGAACTGTGAGAAATCACATAATACAAACTTCATTGCTATTTCTTCAGCCCACTGATCTTTATGTAAATAACAGATGTGCATCATGATCAGGACCAATCACATCACTTCTTTCCAATCCAATTGATTGGCCACTGTGCTTCTGTTACTCAGTTCACGCACAGAGAGCAAAGCATGTGGTTGTGTGGCTCCTTGTCTCCCAGTGATAAACCCACATGAAATTTGGTAATTATGAATGATCAAAAGAGGGAATTGGCCAGCAGGATAAAAATATCATGAAGAGATAAAAAGTGGCAATTCTAGAAGTTTAACTCAAATGCAACATAAAAGGAATTATTGAAGAAATAGGTGATGATGGGGACATTGACACGATCCGTCAAGAGACTCAGGATGTGTTGCTAGAGGAGGCTAATGAGTTCAAACTTACCAGCTTAAATGAGCACAGTGGAGCTGGAGTAAAGGATGAGGCTATCCCAGAGGAGAAGACACTGGTAAGAAACTTCACATTAAAGAAACTCAAGGAGACATTCCACGACAGGCAAAGCAAGAAAAATAAAATAAAATGATTCAAATTTAAAAGCGAGTATGACAATTTGCCAAAGGACAGGAAATGTATGCTCAGGAATGTAAATTCTTAGACAAGAAGGTTTCCAGCACTGTTCAAATTATTCTTGAAAAGGTTTTTAGAAAGATTTTAAACACTTTAAACCCCCATGCCTCTAATGCTTTAGATTATAGTGTACTAAACAAATATGAGTTTTACTGTTTCTTGCTTACCTGTATAATTACAACCAACTATAAGATTTTCTGGGGTTTTCACAAAAATTCCTAAAGTTCATTATATTTTCCCATTGATTATTAAGATTGCTTTGTGTGGATACAACTTGCCCAAGCATTTTTACAATTCCATACTATGCATGCAAAGCAAAGACTTCCAGTAATTGGTTAACAATTCTCTCTGGTAAGTTCTTTTTGCTGAAGGCATAGCTTCTGAGTGCTTACTAGATCTGGATCAATATGCCAACTTATTGGAAATCCCTACCTCTTACAATGCTTTCCTGACTTTGTTGTGGGTTAATAAAAAGCGTAGTTAATGAAGAGGCAGAAGACTTAGGTTTGAATCTATCAGTTTTCTGAACATAGTAATTTCTTCACATAAAAATGAAGTTGAAAATAAAATCAGCTACCGTATAAGTTGTTGTAAGAACCCAACAACACATACATGTGAAAGTGCTTAGTAAGGTACTGGGAGACTGGACAATGTCTCCAAAGGTATCTATACCTTAATTCTCAGAACCTGTGAGTGATACCTTAGATGGCAAAAGACATTTTATATGTGATTAAATTGAAGATATTAAAATATTGAGATGGGAAAATTATCCTGGATTATCTGGGTGGGTCTTCAATATTATCATAAGAACCCTTATGAGAAGTAGCAGGTGTTTGGAATAGAGAAAAGGAGAAAACATGATAAGGAAGAGACAGTGGGGTTGCACCCAACAAAAGTTTTGCATAGCAAATGAAACAATCAGTAGAGTGAAAAGACAATCTACAAAAGGGTAAAAATATAATTTTTTTGTATTTTTATGAAAATATATATATAATACATATATATATGAAAAAACATATATAAAATATAAAATATATATATGAAAAAACATATACCTCATAATAGGTTAATATTCAAAATATGTAAGGAACTTAATAGCAAGAAAAAAAACCAGATTAAAAATGGCACAGGACTCAAATAGACATTTATTCAAAGTAGACACAAAACTGGCCGATTAGGTATATGGAAATGTGCTCAACATCGCTAATCATCATGAAGTTCAAATCAAAACCACATTGAGATGTCAGCTCACACCTGTTAGGATGGCGATTATCAAAACGATGAGGAATAACAAGTATTGGCAAGGGTGTGGAGAAAAGGGAGCCTCTGCACATGATTGGTGATAATGTAACTGGTATTACCAGATGGAGCTGGGCGCAGTGGTGCATGCCTGTAATCCCAGCAACTCAGTGAGACCCTGTCTCTAAATAAAATACAAAATAGGGCTGGAGATGTGGTAGCTCAGTGATAGAGTGCCCCTGAGTTCAATCCCCAGTACCAAAAACAAAAAACGAAATCAAAGCAGATAGAAACTCCTCAAAAAATGAAAAATAGATCCATCAATTCTGCTAAGGAAATGAGATCAGTATGCTGAAGAGAGATATGCACTTCATGTTTGCTGCAACATTATTCATGATATCTAAGATATGAAACCAACCTAAGTGTCCACTGACAGATGAATGAGTAAAGTGGTTTGTAGTATGTGTGTATATGTCTACATATATATACATATATATACACACAACAGAATATTATTTAGTCTAAAGAGGAAGGGAATCTTGTCACTTAGAGATGAACATGAAGGACATTCTGCTAAATGAAATAAGCCAGGAATAGAAAGACAGATGCTACATGATCTCACTTATATGTGAAACCTAAAAAAATTGAACACATGGAAGCAAGCAATCAGTAGAATGGTGGTTGCCAGGGTCTTGGGTGTGGGTAGGAGAAATTGGTAGAAATTGATCATAGGGTACAAAGTTTCAGTTAGGCAGGAGGAATAAGTTCTAGAGAGCTAATATAAAGCTTGGGGACTATAGTTAAAAATATTGTGTCTTATACTTGAAATTTGCTCAGAGAGTAGATTTTTTTTTTTTTTTTACTTAGGTATACATGATAGCAGAATGCATTTTGATTCATTGTACACAGAAGGAGCACAACTTTTCATTTCTCTGGTTGTACATGATGTAGAATCACATTATATACATGAAGCTAGGGCTATGATGTCCGTCTCTTTCCACCAGCTTTACTGTTCCTATGCCCCTCTCCCCTCTGTCCCCTTTGACCAAAGTTCCTCCATTCTTCCCATGTCCTCTCCTCCATTATGGATCAGCATCCACTTATCAGAGAGAATATTTGGCCTTTGGTATTTTAGGATTGGCTTACTTCACTTAGCATGATATTCTCCAACTCCATCCATTTACCTACAAATGCCATAATTTTATTCTCTTTTATTGCTGAGTAATATTCCATTGTGTATATATACCATAGTTTCTTTATCCATTCATCTATCGAAGGGCATCTAGGTAGGTTCCACAGTTTAGCAATTGTGAATTGAGCTGCTATAAACATTGAAGTGGTTGTGTCACTGTAGTATGCTGTTTTTAAGTCTTTAGGGTATAGGCCGAGGAGAGGGATACCTGGGTCAAATGGTGGCTCTATTTCAAGTTTTCTAAGGAATCTCCATACTGTCTTCCAGATTGGTTGTACCTATTTGCAGTCCCACCAGCAATGCACGAGCGTGCCTTTTCCCCTACAATCTCGCCAACACTTATTGTTGTTTGTATTTTTGATAACTGCCATTCTGACTGGGATAAGATGAAATCTTAGAGTAGTTTTGATTTGCATTTCTCTAATTGCTAGAAATGTTGAACATTTTTTCATATGTCTGTTGATTGATTGTATATCTTCTTCTGAGAAGTGTCTGTTCAGCTCCTTAGCCAATTAATTGATTGGGTTGTTTATTTTATTGATGTTAAGTTTTTTGACTTCTTTATATATCCTGGAGATAATTACTCTATCAGATGTGCACGTGGAGAAAATTTGTTCCCAGAATGTAGTCTCTCTGTTCACTTCATTTCTTTTGCTGAGAAGAAGCTTTTTAGTTTGAATCCATCCCACTTATTGATTCTTGATTTTATTTCTTGTGCTATAGGAGTCTTGTTAAGGAAGTAAGGGCCTAAAGAGAGTAGATCTTAAGTGTTCTCACCACACACAGGCACAAAGATAAGATGTATATATAAGAGATGATGTATATATAAATTAGCTTGATTTCACAGTGTAGACATATATCACAACCTCATATTGGACTCTAAATATATATATATATTTTACTCGTTAATTGTGCCTTTATAGATTGTGGGAAGGGAGATAAACAACTAAAAAGTAGTGGTAAATAATGTGGTGATAAAGTAGGTATTTACACTAAACTTTTGGGAATGTTAATCTTTCTGGAGAAATTGATATGAAGAGGAAATTGTAAGATTTCAAAGAGTAAACCATTGCTATTATTAATGTGCTAGTTGCCATTGCTGTTCTTGTTCTGGGTGCGGCTATGTGCTGGATGAAAACCACAGCATTCAGCCTCTGTAGCAGGGAGCCAGAAAGCCAAGCCTTGTCCTCTGGTGGTTCCTCCACTATAGAAAAGAGTGCAGACTTGGAGTCAGGAGGGATGGCTCAGCTCCCAGCCTTCTCACCTGTCTAAGTCATAGGTCACTTTGCTCACCTGGATTTTCAACTTCTTAACTGGCAAATGGGAATAATAAAACCTGCTTATGGAGATATTGTGAGGATTGAAAAATCTCCTGTTTGTGGCAGTGCTTTGTACTGTAAGATTTAATAGTCCCAGGATAGTTGATTATTGAAGACTGTGACTGGATCATGTTTAACCCACTGAAGTATACAACATTGTCATTCTACTCTATAATTCTGAAGCAATATTTCTGAAGAAAAAAAGTTATACCATGTAATATGAGCCAATGCATGTGAAAGCACTTGGTGAATAATAGATACCCAATAAATGTTCTTGGAATCTGGGCCTGTTTTGTCTCACTTCCCTACTCTGTCTCTTTATTTCATGTATTCAGGATCCCTAAGAATACTAGAGATCTTTGGCCACATCTCACTGAATTACATGAATGGTGTATATGGCGTCTTCTGTCCATGCACATGCACATTATACACATAAGAAAATCAAAAGTATATCACTGCCTACTTAGTCATGCCCAGAACTGGGAAGCAGCCAGTATATGGCCCTTCATATTTGCAGGAAAAATCCTGGGTTATAGGGGTGAGTCTTCCTGACTGCCATGCTCAGGAAAATGCCAATCAAGCTCCCTCTTGTATGGACTGGCCTACAGTCTGTCACTACACAAAACTGATGACCCCAAAGGTAAGTGTCTCCAGTGTCCTCTTTACTGGTCACTTCTTGATGGCCCCATCTGGTCCAGAGGGTTGTCATTTGAGACATACCACAGTGGAGAGCTGTGGAAGAACAATGTGCTAAGGGGAATGCCTAAAAGGCTTGATGGTAAGACTCCTGAAGAGAGCTTAGTAAAACCTAATCTTAAAGATATCACAGTTGCAAATTGAAGTACAATTTGACATCATGTGACACTTTGCAAATACTAACACACACACCCAATGTCAGTTATGTAGTATTCTTGCCAAAACATCCTTAAAAGTAATGTAGTTATAATTAAGTCAATCAAATAAATCCACAATGTGCAGCACTCTATAAGAAAGATTCTGGACTGTTCAAAAAATATCAGTATTCTGAAAAGCAAAAGAGGCAGGAGGAAAAGGAAATTTTCTGAGTTAAGAAACTAAAAAAGCATGACAACAAAGTATAATGTACTAACTTGTTTAGATCCTGTATGTTTTAAAAAAGGTAATAAAATATATCTTGGAGATGGTTTAGGAAATTTAAATTGGGCAACATATTAATAATTTAGATAATATGGAATAATAAGATAATAATTTAGATAATATGGAATGTTAAATTCTCTGTGTAAGTACTTTTATATACTTTAAATGAATAAATATGAATAAGAGAAAGAGCACAAATATGGGAAAATTTGAATAATTGCAGAATATTATTGATTGATAAAATGGTGCTCAGGGCACTATTTTTTCAACTTTTCTACAAATTTGATATTTTTAAAGTAAACAATGAATGGACTGAAATTTTTTCAGTTGTCAGGAATTCAGCACTGTAATAATTTTCTCCATAATGTTGAGAGTATCTAGATACATTTTTAGATCATACTGTGAACTCTCTTGTCCACCACTCTTGTCAAAAAGGGAAAATATCAACAATAGTCTCTTATATTAAAAAAGTTAATGTATTTATTTCATTATATATTATTTGTTCACTAAACACAGGGTCTGTATCATAGATAAAACCATTTGTCCAGCAAATCCTATCCTCTTCCAATCTCTCACTTGACATTGGTGATGTCTAGTTTTCTTATACAGTCATCCATTCAGTTCGGAAGCCTGGCCCTAGCTTAGATATATCCTGCCCTTTTATTCTGCCCAACTCCTCAGATTCCAGGAGTTCCTATTCATAGACCTATAATATATCATATCTCATTGGGGTGGCAGTACTTTAGCTCTTTGGAGCCCAAACAAGACTCCTGTCCCAAACTAATTAGCAGTGGGTATAATTAGCAGTGGGTATATTTTCCATAAGCAAAATACATGCAGTGAGCCCTGCATGGATTACAAAATTGTTGATCTTCAAGGACTTGAAAAGTCAGGAAAGGAATAGAGTTTAAAACATAAACATAACATACCAGACCTTTCTTTTTGGATTATTATAGAAATACAAGATCTAAGTTCCAGGACCATCATATCCTATGGTGTATAGAATTCCTTTAACGTCAGAGAGAATTCACTAGATATTTCTAAATGTTTGCACAGCTTAGGGAGACATACATGAAGGTTAGTACAAAGGAATGTCTTATATAAGTATGAGGCTAAATGGTGACTAGAGGCAGTGCTTCCTGGCAGCAGCCCTCATGGGAGACATGCACAATAAGGGGATTGTTTTAACAAAGAACAACAAAAGTGTGCTGGGTCCTCTGACTTTCTCTCAAAAGGCTTAAGTGAATTTGTGTGGGGAAATTATACCCCATGTAAATATTAGCTCAAAACCATTTTCCAAAAGAAAACAGTCCACAAAATCATTACTTGGGTAAATAATTATCCAAGGCAAGGTGTAGAATCCACACTCTACTCCAGAAATCTCTGGATCAGTACAGGAGTCCAGTAACTCCACAGAGTTACTACTCTGGACTCTGACCCAAGATCTAAAATAATGATATAAAATAAAGTACCAGGTTAGAACAATAACATTAACCATGTTAACTCTCCAGGAACTTGTCACTTCGGAAATTTCCTAGTCAGCCTCCCCCTCCAAGCCTGATCAATGTTAATGGACCCACCCTGCTGAGAAAAAGGCTTGCTTGGAATCAGAGGCTTGGGCAGGAGATAAGTTGCCACTACACTTGGAAAGCCCTGCAGTTGTACTTAACAGGCACCTGCAGAGGCTGGGCAGCTAGTTATGGGCAATGTTCATCAAGTGCTTACTATGCACCAGACCCCATGTAAGGCTGAGAGATTTACATGCAGACCTCCTCTAACCTGTACGACAGCCCAGTGAAGCAGGCTTTATCATCTGATTTATTTTGCAGGCAGGAGACTAAGAGCTCAAGAAGTCAGTCCACTTGCTGTTCATGGTCACACAAGGAACAAGGAGTGAAGCCAGGAAATGAACTTGCTTCGTTTGATTCAGAGTCTGCTTTTAAACAATCATGCTTATTCTTCCAAGTGGAAGACAGAAACATAGTTACTCTGTCATTGATAAGAGGCTCTTCAGAATTTACAAAATTCTGTGAAAATATCATTTTAATTGACCATCACAAGAACACAGTGATTCTGTTTGCTTTCTGTAAAAAAGGGAGCCTCGTCATCAGCCTAACTCTCTAAGCCAGCGAGCCAGATCCAGGCCTCTGTTCCTCTTTTCCCACCACATTTGTTGCCAACTCCTTTCATACAATTCTTGCAAGTGTTCAGATTTCTCCTTAGCCTTGTTCCTTGGGAATACAATTCAAGAAAACACAGGGCAGGCTCTCTCTCTTTAAATTGCCTCATTCGGCCGGGCACAGTGGTGCACGCTTGTAATCCCCGCACTTTGGGAGCCTGAGACAGGAGGATTGCGAGTTCAAAGCCATCCTCAGCAATGGTGAGGCGCTAAACAACTCACTGATACCCTGTCTCTACATGAAACACAAAACAGGGCTGGAGATGTGGCTCAGTGGTCAAGTACCCCTGAGTTCAATCCTCAGTACCAAAAATAAATAAATATAAATAAATAAATAAACAAACAAATAAATAAATACATAAATAAATTGCCTCATTCACCATCTGTGTCAGACTCAACCTCACCATGATGGCCTTTGCCACACTGTTTTTTTTTTTTGGTGGGGGGAGGGGAGCGTCATTGCCATTCTTTCAATTGATTTTCTCTATGGTTTCAGGAGTGTCTCTTCACTGAGGCATTTATCAGCCCCTATTTTTTTAATTAGAAGAGTGTAGGCGTCAAAACATCCACAAAGCCTGGAGTGCAATACAAATTATCTACAGCTCTCAGATGTTTATTTTACTAATTATCTGCTAAAAATATGATTTCTTTGGCTGTATGACAGAAGGTTTTTGACTCCCCTTTTGCAGATGAATTTGCTTGATAAGGTTAACAATGTCATCAGAACCAGGGAGTTCTGGACTTTTCCAAAACTGAGTAGCTTTGGGATAGCTGTAACAGAAATCAAGCAACATACTCAAGATGTGGGCACTTAATAAGGTTGAGAATGAGATTTCACGAGAGTGCTCAGGAGCTGTAGAGACATCTGGGAAGGATGACAGAATTTACATCCCACTTCTAGGTATATATCCACAGGAAATGATGGCAGCCTATTGAGACACCTGCCTACCCATGTTTATTGCTCACTATTCACAATAGCTAAGATCTGAAATCCACCTGTGTGCTTGTCAGCAGATGAATGGATAAAGAAAATGCGATATATATCTACATATATACATATATATAAAACCAAGTATTATTCAGTCATAATAAAGACTGATACCATTTCCAGAAAAATGGATGGAACTAGATGGCGTTATGTGAAGTTAAATAACTCAGACACAGAAAGACAACTGCTAAATATTCTGTCTCATATGTGAATGTTAATAACAAGTCAATCCAAATGTGTAATAGCAGCAGTGGGTGAGAATGGTAAGAGGGTGGGTAACAGCTACCAAAGCAAAGTGAGAGAGAAGTTGTAAGTTCTGGTATTCTACAGCACAGTGGGGTGACTATAGCTCACAATAACCTATTATATGTTTTATGAATAACTAGAAAAAATGGAGCTTCAAGTCTCCAAACACAGTAATGATAAGGATATGGAAACATTAATTACCCTGACCAGTATGTATTGTACATATATATTGAAATATCACATTGTGTTTCATCAATAGGTTCAATAATTACTTGTTAATCAAAAAGTTTTAAAAATGTTTGAGGAGCTGGAAATGCTAACTTCACTATATATGGGTATCAAATTTGCACATTCTACCTCATTAAATTGTATAATTAAAATAACAATTAATGAAAAAACAGAATTTGCTGCAGTTAACTAGGATATAGTAGGTGATAACTGAATTGTGTTTATAGGTTATAGGTGGATAGCAATGAAGGAAATGATAAATGAACAAATACAGGAACAAACATTAATTAAGTATCAACTGTGATGGGTGTCTTCACATGTATCAATCCACTCCATGGCTCTTTGAGATAATAATTATGATTACAGTTTTTTTAGATGTGAAAACCGAGGCTCCAAATAGTTGAGACTTGCTCAAGATAATCCAGCCAGAAACTGGAGACTTCTGAATACAGATGTCTTCTGCTTTGGGTTATTTTCAAATATTTCCAGGCTTTTGTTTTATTCAAGTATAGTCAACAGATAAGGAGACAATTGCTATCAAAAAGCTGGTTTGTAGCCGGGCGCAGTGGCTCAAGCCTGTAATCCCAGCACTTAGGGAGGCTGAGACAGGAGAATCGCGAGTTCAAAGCCAGCCTCAGCAATGGCGAGGCGCTAAGCAACTCAGTGAGACCCTGTCTCTACATAAAACACAAAATAGGGCTGGGGATGTGGCTCAGTGGTCGAGTACCCCTGAGTTCAAGCCCCAATACCAAAAAAAAAAAAAAAAAAAAAAAGCTGGTTTGTAACACAGTGTCGAAGAGGAGGGAGCTCACTCAGCCATGCAGAGCCACATGGGGAGCAGCAGGATCAATGGGGAGGAAGAAATAGAGAGAAAGCACAAGCACAGTCTTTATGGTGGGTTTTGCAGGAGAGAATGAGTATGGAAGATAAATAGTTGAACAGATTTAGGATTGGAGAATGTCAAGAACTTTGGCAGGCTTGGGGTCATGGGGGATAGGAGAGGTCTGTAGTTGTCAAGTACCTATCCCTGGGGTGACAGAGGAAAGGGGGATAGTGTCTTGCACTGCAAGAGTCTGATGAAAGGAGGCACATGGGTGGGCCCAGTGGTGCTCACCTGTAATCCCAGCAGCTCCGGAGGCTGAGACAGGAGGATCATGAGTTCAAAGCCAGTCTCAGCAATTTAGCAAGGCACTCAGCAACTTAGGGAGATCCTGCCTCAAAATTTAAAAAATAAAAAAGTCTAGGGATATGGCTGTGTGATTGAGTGCCCCTTGGTTCAATACCCAGTACCCACCTCTTGGCCTGAAAAAAAAGAAGCACATGAGGTAGGGATTTGGGATTGGCTGATTTGCATAGGAAAGGTATGCTAGCAGACAAGTTTATTTGCTTTCCCTAGGAATTAGTTAGCACCAAGAGGGGCAGTTAGTTCTTCGCTAGGTCTACAATGCCCTGAGGTGTCAAAGTATCATAAAATACAGAAAATGAAAAACAGACTCTGGAATTAGAAGGGCCTAATGACTTCATTTCTGGAAGTTTAGATTGTTATCCAAAATGCAGATGAAAAACTAATGTGGAATGGCAGATAGGCCTTACCTCTGCTATTCATTCTTGTTCTTTCTGGGGTTTGGATTCATCCCAGGCTTTGGTCTTGCTGATTTCTCCGTCATTAAGGAAATGTTTTTCCTGGTTTAGAGGCACCCTCTTGCATGTTCTTCAGCTGCTTTTTGATATGGTCACTATAGAAACCACGTGTCAACCAAGCTCCAAGTTTTCCTCTCCAACCTCAGGGGCTTATGATTATTTAACAATATAAACTGTATTTATCTGGTTCTTCTACATTTCATAGGCAGAAGTCTCCTCCTTTGTACTTATTACTGTTTTTTATTAAATAACCATCCTGCTAAAAGTAATAAAATATTTCATCTTCCTTGAGCATTTACTCTGTGTCTGACATTGTGGTAATTACTTTATATTCATTTTCTGATTGAATCCTTGAAGCAAACCTACAAGTACTATTAGTACTGTTTTTGAGATGAGGAAACCAAAGCATAGGTAAGATAAATAAATCACTAAGACTAGTATGACTGTACCTAGTCTATCTGATTATCAAAGCAAGTGCTTTTTGCCATTAGCTATGCTGATTTTTCAATTTCAATGTGCACTTTTTTTGCAAGAACAAGATGCCCCTTGTTGGCATCTTCCCAGCCCATAGTTCCAGTGACAAAAAAAATCCCCAACCAAATGTGCATTTTATTGGAGGGGTGGAATTCAGGGATGAAATCATGGGCTCTAAGAGACAGAAAGGTAGAAGGTCTAGTCTAATTGGCAAGGAAATGAGATGCTAGCCATGGAGGGTTTGGAATGTCCATTCAGGAAGACTCTGAGTTTATTATGGAAACACCAAACAGGCACCCAGTTTACTGAAAGCGAGGGGTAGGATAGAGCTTGGTTGTAGCGGAACAAAGAAAAAGACCAAGAGTGAAAGCTGGTATCAGGCCAGAACAGGGACAGCTACTGGACAAATAGATGCTTCTCAGAAGACCCACCATTAGACCTGCTAATTACCATGAATATGCCTAGGTCCTGCATGTAACTGAATCTCCTAGTGAGTTCTAAGAATACCGGCCTCAAGGGTAAAAGGTAAGCAGAGGCCCGGAGGTATGAAAGCCCATAGAATGCTCTTCAGAAATACTTGGTGGTAAGTCCTACCATTGCAACATTAGGTCAGCACTGGTATCAGAACACCAAGACCAAGGCTCAGCCCTGTGAGTGTAAATAAAAGAGACACACTGAGTATATGATTCTAATGATGAATACTGAAAGATGACCTCACATACAAACATATATATTGCTACAGGAAGTTCCTGCTTTGCTTAAGTTGCTTCCCATTATAGGCATCCCTTTGGGTAAAATGCTATTTTCTGAAAGTACTAAGTAAAATGTTACACGTATGTGGAAGGAGTAAGATGCTCATACATTAGCACCATTTGGATGATCTGTGAGCTGAGCATAAGGGTGAAAATGTAACATTTGGGTTAGTCTGCCTGGATGAGATTGAGATATGAGGACAATCAAACAACAACATGGGTAAATTGTAATGGGAAATGCCACCCTAAAGGGCAGCTAAGTGAGGCCCAGGGAGGCTGCTATGAATGGAGATCTCAGTAGCTGGGTAGGGTGTGAGAGACCAGGGAAAAGAAATGACTACTCATTATGCATCTTTCATGTACCGGTCATGTTATATATTTAATATATTATTTAACACATGAAATGCAAAGTAATTATCATTTTTCCTTTGTTAGTGTTGAAGAAATTGAGGTGCGTGTGAGCAGGGGTAAATAACAGTCCAAAGTCTCTCCACTAATTAAGGGAGGAGCTAGAATGAAAATCCAGATCAGATTTAGAAGTCCATGTTCTTTTCCACTGAGCCATAATGCAGGAAATGCCAAAGATAAATTTGTCTTCTCCAATTTTCCCCATGATCCATGCCAATGATAACTAGAATTGAAGCACATCTGCAAAGTGGGTCTTTTGACACATGCCATGCCCCCACACTGCCTCCTCAGTCCTACTGGAACAAGGTTATTTGATGCTGCTCCACGGGGAACAACACTCAAGGTCACTATTGTTGGAATGCTAAATGCTTTCCTTCATTTCAAATTGCTTTTCTGTTTAAAAAGCAACATGAAAAGCTTTTAGAGTTTCCAAACTGACCGCAGGAAGACTTGTACATGCCATTTTGAACTGTGACTGTTGAGAAACAAATGTCTGTTTTTATTTTTAAATGTTCTTTCAGTGCATGAAGATATTTCAGAAACAAGAATGAGGCTTTTAAAACATCCTACTTATCCCTGGGGTGATCTGTTCTCTAGAGCAAAAGCCAAATGGTAGTCAGAAAGAATGCTTGGATAGGGTTCTGTAGCCCAACAGGTTGTCTCAGAATTGCAAGGGACTTAGAGTCTTCTATTGTCATGAATCCACTGGGCCCTTTAAATGAATAAAGTGTTGGCCTCAGTACTAGCCCAGGTAGTCCACATCTATAGGCACTCACTGGAGACTTAAGATTTAGTATACTGCCTCCACTGTTCCACACCCCACCATGAAAGTATTAAGAAGCAGACCTGATTAATTATGTCTAGACTTTGAGACAATATTCTATTCACTTTCAACCTGTGTTTTGTATGGGGAGACACTGAAATGTAGGCCAGGACAAGTTTTGATAACAAATGAATTTAGGAGGCAGTCTGAAACACAAAGCATTATTGTGCAATTGAAGGTGACTGAGTACAATGTGAGGTTGAATAAGAAAATTGCTTGTAATCTGAATGCTGATTCTAAATCAGGAAGAATTCTGAGCCAGGAAGAATTCCAAATGAAACTTTGAAGCCAGTTGCTAAGAAATAGTTGGTAAACCCAATGGGAGAGCTGTTTTTGTTTTATTTCACAGCTTCAGTGAAATCCTTTCAGCTACCTTTGAGCCCCAGAGATTGAAGGGATACAATTTTCTTTGCTTACCATTAAGGCAAATTAGAACCCATACTTTCCTTCCAGTGTAAAATGAACCTTCAAACCCAAAATATGTTTTATAGGTGCATTCTTTGATCATGAGATTAAATTCTAAAGAAGAGTTGACTGCTTCAAATAATTATACATGAGTTAATATGCAAAAAGTCATTTTTATAAACTAAGATTTATCAAGTGTTCCAAACTCAAGCCATCTGCCACTTTTATTTATGTCTCACTAGGTGACCTTGAACACATTAGTACCTCCATTTTTCTTCCTACAAATATTTGTGTAACAGCTGACCTTCAGGCTGAGAGATCTGACTATTTCAGTGAATACTGTCACTGAACAAAACTGCTCAAATGATGAATGCCAGTAGAACCAGAAAATTAGAAAACAAATAAGTCACAAGTTGGCCTGGATATTTTTTTCATGTCTGTCTTCTCATCCATTTAACTAATTTATCCTCCTGCTTACCTTTTGCAGATTCAGTGTCTGTCAGGTGAGAATAGATTACTTTAGTGGCAGCAGAAGGGAGGAAGAAGGAGAAAGAATTCCAGGCAAATGGATCCAGCTACAAAATGTCTAGAACTTTCTTGTGCACTAGTAATAAAAATAATCATGGAGGATTTGTGGTTGTAGCTCAGTAATAGAACACTTGCCTAGAATGTGTGAGGCACTGGATTTGATCCTCAGCACCACATAAAAATGAATAAATTAATGAATTAATTAAAATAAAACTATTGTGTCCATCTACAACTAAAAAAAATATTTTTTAATCATGCAGAATGTTCTCAAATGATGAAATGGTAAACAGACAGTGGTTAGTGTGGCCCCAGGACTAAAGTGACAGCACTCCTGCCTTCTCTGTTCAGTTTGTATAGCTGTCCCGAATGCTAGCTTGAGAAAGATTCTGAGTTTGCTCCACCATCAGTGGGAAAGTGTGCAAGGATTGATTAGTGATGTTCCCTTATTAAATATTCTCAAATCTCACTGTGAGGTAGATGCTATGAGCCCCATTTCATAGAACTTGAAACAGAGACTTAAAGAATTTTAGATTTTCCCAGGAAACAACTGGAGAGTTCTAGACTTGGGATTTGAATTTAAGTCTGTCTCTTTCCAAAGCCTATACTGAAGTCTTCTGTGTGATACTGCCCATCTGATGACTGGCTATGTGAGAACACTCACTAGCTTTAGGTCTGCTTTGCAAAAATGGAGACAGAAATCTCAGCAATACCCACATCACAAGGTTAGAGGACTTATTTTATTATAAGACTGCATAGTAAAACCTTTACAAAGCCTTATAACTGTAGAGGGTACTTACGTGGTATGAGCATGTAACCTAAGGGATGGCCACCATTTTATTTTCTGTCCCACGGGAATACACTGCAGTTGATTCATTTTAGGATGCTAAAGCCAAATAACTATAATATAGCAATCAATTCTGAGCATTTGATTGCTTTCAGAGTGTTGTAAAGTCACTTTTATAAAATCCCTCCTATTAAATGCTTTCCTGAGTTAAGCCTGCAAGAGAGCAATCTTTCTGCATTGGCAGCCCTCTCGCATGCTGGAGATCCCTGCTGTAACTAATGTTCCTCTAGGGGCCCTAATAGATTGCTGAAATTCTGAACTTTAATATTGTAATAACATTGGTTTTGCCTTAATATACTGTAAAAAAGTTTTATAAAAATAAGCAACAATTTCAATGCATATTTTCACATCCACAGTATTTGCGTATATGTGGTTTTCAGTAAGCTTTTTTCCATCCTTGAAATCATAAAAATGTTCAAGCTAATGCAAAAATATGGAACCAATTTCACTGGAGATTACTACTAGAATGATTCTGCTTCATACATTTGTCAATTAAATATGTTTTCAGAAGTGCCTGTGGACTGTATCCACATGTCCCTACTCAAGGGAAATTGCTGAATGGCAGGTCATGAGAATATTGTCATCTCCCCCTCCCTATTTTCTGTTCCTATGTTATATCTTTACTTCTTTCAAAACTATAACTAAGCTGAGGACCGTTTCATGAATAACAGTGATTTTCTAATTTTTCACAATTTAAGCATAGAAATTTCTCTCTCAAATTTTATTCTCAAAGTTGAAAATATAAGTATAGCCCACATCTAAATTTCCATGCTATCAAAATGCTACTGATTCACATCCATTGGGATAGCTATTATTAAATGAAAAATAGTAAATGTGGGTAAGGTTGTAGAGATAGTGGAACCCTCATGCATTGTTAGTAAGAATATAAAAATGCTGTAGCTACTATGGAAAAGAGTTTGATTGTTTCTCAAAAAGTTAAACATAGAATACCATATTATCTAGTAATTCTACTCTTAGGTATGTATATCCAAAAGGACTGAATTCAGAGACTCAAGCAGATTTATATCTGAACAGCCTTCATAGCAGCATTATTCACAATGTCTGAGAGGTAAAAACAATGTAAATATCCACCAAGATGAACAGGTAAACAAATATGGCATATACATGCGATGGAATATAATTTTGTCTTTAAAAAGAATGAAATTCTGATACATGAAACAACATTCATGGACATTGAAAATGTTATGCAACGTGAAATAACACAAAAGAACAGTCAAACACAAAAGAACAAATAGCACATGATTCCACTTACATGAAATACTTAGAGTAGTCAAAATCATACAGAGGGTTAGTTGCCAAAGGCTGGGGCATTGGGGAGTTGGCATTATCATTTAATGGGCACAGTATTTCTGTATAGGAGGATAGGAAAAAATCTGGATATGGATAATGCTGACTAGTGCACAGAACTGTGAATGTACTTAACACCAGGGAATTACACTTTTTAAAATGGTAAATTGTGCATGTGTATTTTTACCATAGTAAGAAAAAAAGAGGACCAACGACTTTGAAAGTAGACTTTCTGCCAGGTGGTACTTAATGGATGAAGCGTGCAATCATCATCAACTCGTTTTTTAATATATCACGAAGATTTGCAAATCAAAATAAGCATTTGATTAAAAATGTTTAAGAGCCACTAGTTGCATGGTCCCTTTTTAATTTTACTGTCATCAAATATTTATCAAGCACCAATTTTGCAACAAACACACTCACACTGGGAACACAAAGGGACTAAGCTACAATATCTAACTGCTAGGATCTGAATGTTTGTATATCCCCAAAGTTCATGGGTTGAAACCTAATCACCAAGGTGATAGAATTAAGAAGTGAGGAATTTAAAAGGTGACTCAAATGTGAGAGGGAGTCCTCACAAATGGAATTAGTGCCATTATAAAAGAGACCTCAGAGAGCTGCCTGTCTGCCTCCACCATGTGAGCCATATAAAGACACAGCAAAAAGTCAACAAATGGGCTGGGAATATAGCTCAGTTGGTAGAGTGCTTGCCTTGCATGCACACAGCCCTGGGTTCAATCTCCAGCATGACAAAAGAAAAAAAATGTCAACAAACAGTATGTAACCTGAAAAAGAGCCCTTACCAGAACCTAACCTTGCTGGCACTCTAATCTTTGATTTCTCAGTCCCCATAATTGTAAGAAATAAATTACTATCATTTACAATTCACTCAATCAATGTATCCTGTTGTAGGACCCCTAAATGGATAAGACGCTAACCTAAAGGTAATGAGAGAGAACACAATCATAGCGAAGACAGACATACAAATCCATCATCCCAACACAAAAGACATGTTAATAAAAGCATTTATGTAGTATTGTGTGCTGAAATAAATAACACAGATTATGGGTAAGACTGAGCAGATTTTCCAGAAGAGACATTCTTTCTGAATCTTGGAGGACCAAGGAGAATGTGTCAAGGGAAAAGGGAGGCCAAGGAGGAAGATTATGCTGGCCAGAGAGGAAGCACCATTGAGGATAACAGCAATCCTGGTGCAGAAGGTACAGGGCTGTGTCAGGTAAACCTTCAGGCATAAGCAGGATCCAGATGATAGCTTACTCAGGAGTAAGGATGTTATTCTAGATTGTGTGCATCCTTTGGAAAGTTGAAACAATAGTGCTGTCTTCAAGATTTATGTTTAAGAAAGACTATTCTATCTTCAGAGATAGAGCTGGATAGAGTAAGTTGGATAGGTTGGATAGAGTAAGATGGAAGTAGGAGGAGTCATCAGATGATATTGTGAATGATATACATTATTTCAATGCATATTTATTGAATATTATGTGTCAGATGCTACTTCTAACCTCTAGGAAGATAGCAATAAAGAACAGAAGAATTAAAACAGAAAAATACCTTTCCCTCAAGGAACTAGTATAGAGAGATAGAAAATGAGCAAAATAAACTTAAGGAGGTACAAAGATCCACATTTAACTAGTGTCATGGTACAGATATAAGGTATCCCCCCAAAACTCCTGTTAATGCAGGAATATTCAGAGGTAAAATGATTGCATTATGAGAGCTGTAATCCAAATAACCCATCCTAGTTTGAATGATTATGTGTTAACTAAGGGCAGATGGGCCATAGCTGAAGCAGGTGGCTCACTGGGAGTGTGCTCTGGAAAGGTATGCATCTTCCCTGCAGCCCCTTCCCTGCCTCCTGTTTCCAGACTCCACCATGAGCTGAGCATCTTTCATCCACTGGGCCCTCTCCCCATGATGTGCTGCCAGAGCAATGGAGTCAGCTATCTATGGACTGAGATCTCTGAAACTGTGAGCCCCAAATAAATGTTTCCTCCTCTTAAGTTGTTCTTTTTTGTGTATTTTGGTCACAGTGATGAAAAGCAATTGGTACCAAGAAGTGGACTTGTTTCTGTAACTAACTTGACCATGTGGTTCGGAAGTCTTTGGAGGTGGCTAGCAGAAAGATTTTAAAAAGTTTAGAGATATAAACTGGAAAAGCCTTAGAATGTTGTAAATGGAGTTCAATGGGTGAAATTGGTGGAAGCTTAGAAGACAAGAAAGACAATAGGAATGCCGAATGTGCTCATGAGGCTTCAAAGGGAAGTGAAGATTCTACTGGGAAATAGACTAGAGGCCATTCTGATTAGATTCTAGCAAAGAACTTGACTATATTTTTCCCAGTCCTGCAACTTTGTGTAAGGCTATATTTAAAAGTGACAGACTGACTAATCTCGTGAAAAAAATTTCAAGGCAGCATGACATTCAGTCAGTGGAGGGATATTTCTGGCAGCTTTCAGCTAGCTTTACTATGAGAATCAGGAGCAAAAATCAGAGCTAAAGAATTTTTAAAAACTTGCAGTTTGGTCAGAAAAGTGCATGCAAAGCTGGGGCCAAGAAAGTTGTGACTAATGAAGAGATTCTAGCCCCTAAAGGGATGCTAAGTATGCTGCACAGAGACAATAGGAAAGATGGTTTCAGAGCATCAGAAGAATCTTCAAGACCATACTCATTTCAGGCTCACAGATGTAGAAGGAAAAATTCCTCTGGGAAGAGATCATAGGGGTGCCTTGTTAGCACAGGGGGGCAAAGAAAGATGTTTCACCATGCTGAACCATGTTGGCAATCAGAGGCCTCTATAGCTATGATGCCAGGGGGCCTAGGTACTGTGAAAGCTGATGGCAGACCTTGGCATCATCCATGTGGCAATGGTTCTGCAGGAATGCCAAATACAAGAGTTAGGGGGTCAAGGAGGCTTCCACCAAAATTACAAAGGAAGGCCTGGGAGGCCCAGCAAAGTGTAACAGAGTTGGGATCCTGAAAGGGTGATGTGTGAAACTGTGACAGTAAAGTCAAAGTGGAATAGAGACCCCAGGAATTAAGACATGCCAGTAACATGGACAGTCTGCCAAGAAAAGCTTTCAGCTGTGTAGAGAGCCAGGCTAAAAGACAGTCCATGTGCACAGCAACCAGCAAGACCAAAGGGGCAAAGCAGCCCAATCCCTCTGAAGAGCACATTGCACAGTTATGTGTCCAAGATATAGTACATAGAGTTACAAGCAGAGTTACAAAACCTATTTGTCCAGTTGGGTAGAAGTAATGCTTTGACCCCATCCTTCTTCCTATGCCCCTATTCCTCCCTTTTGGAATGGGAATGTTTACTCTCTGCCACTGTATATTGGATATATGTAACTTGTTTTTATTCTTTGTGGGGACTCACAATAAAAAGCTTTCTCTGAGTCTCAGAGTAGATTTTGGACTTGAACTGGACTTTTTATTTTTTTTTATTTTTTTATTTTTTAGTTGTAGATGAACACAATATCTTTATTTGGATATGAGGTATCTTCAGAAAACTCCTGCTAATGCAGGAAGTGCAGAGATATAATGACTGCATTGTGAGAATTATAACCTAATTAATCCCTCCTAGTTTGAATTAACTGGGTGGTAACTGTAGGCAGATGGGGTTTGGCTGGAGGACATGAGTAACTGGAGGCACACTCTGGGAGGTTGCATATTTCCTATGGCCCTTTCCTTCTCTTCTCCTCTCTTCTCTCTCTCACTTCTCAGCCCTCCCATGAACTGAGCAGCTTTCCTCCACTGGGCCCTTCCCTCATGATGCATTGCTTCACCTTGGTCCCAGAGCAATGGAGTTGGTTGTCTCTCATTGAGATCTCTGAAACTGTGAACCCCAAATAAATGTTTCCTTCTCTAAGTTGTTCTTGTTGGGTATTTTGGTCACAGTGATAAAAAGCTACCTAAAGCAACTGGAAGAATAAGAAGATAAGTAGTAAAAACAAAACTTTGTAGAAAACATTCATGCTATTTTTCTCCTCTTCCTAGTAGGAAGATTATCTCAAAGATGGGTTACAACTGCTCTTCTTGAATTACTATTGCCTATGTGGCTTCAATCTAAATTGGGAAGGATTTGAGATCATAGAAAGACTATCTTAATACTTTAAATTATCTCCAATAAAATGAGTCCCCTTGGGTATCTGAGTTTTACCCTTATGGGGTGCCTTTATAAAAAATAAGCTTTTTGGTTTGAACACTCCAGGTCTGGTTCACCTGAAGGCCACAGAACAATCATCAGCAGTGGTCCATAAGTTCTAGTCAGAAGTCTGTGATGGAGGGTCCAGCATGGGCCTTCTTTCTACCTACTTCTCTGCCTGAACAGAGCATCCAGGGGTCTACACAATTCTGGAAAGATGATAAAGCTCCCCCTGCCTTGGGTTTTTACAGCCTTCTCTTATTATTCTGTGTAGACTCACAGTGGTAGACTCCTCTCATCGTGGTAGGCATTGCTCCCATGGCTTTCTTGACACAGTTACGGTTGTTATTACACATTTGTTCACAGTCCCTGCGAGGTCCATGACCTTATCTTGGAGACTTTAATTCTCACTTATCTGAACTCTGAAAAACTATTTTGGCATTGAGCTTTTTCACATATTCAGGATTTGTGCATTAACATGAGCATGTTTGAAGTGCTTCTGTAACTATAAAGAACTATTAAAAAGGCATGAGGGAGACTTTCACAGCAGTGGCAAATTCTTCCAAATCCTTCCATTCCTCTGGCTTTTGGTGCTAAGTTTTCTTCCTTCCTTCCTTCCTTCCTTCCTTCCTTCCTTCCTTCCTTCCTTCCTTCCTTCCTTCCTTCTTTCCTGCCTTTCTTTCTCTCTCTCTTTCTCTCTCTCTCTCTCTTTCTTTTTCTTTGTCTTTTTTCCCTCTTGATTCTGGGGGTGGAACACAGGGCCTCACACATGCCAGGTGACACTCCACCACTGAGTTACATCCCTGGCAC
>PVHX01000856.1:191512-247509 GCA_004024805.1 Geosciurus inauris | reverse complement strand
CCCAAGAGGTTACTGCACTTTCATGTTCTTCTCAAGAAATAAGCTGTTGCCTATCAGTGTTTCCAATTAACTTCTTTCCTTTTATTAAAACACAAGCAGCAGCTGGGGAAAGGGAGAAAAGATTGTTTTATTTCTGACAAATTTTAGAAAAAATATTGTGTACATGTGTTTGGAACTGTTGAAATGCCAAGTTTTCTGTACAAGTGTTTTTGTAATTAAACTTCTAGATTTTGTTTTTTAAGAAGTTGATATGCTTGCTTGACATTTGTCTCATTAAAACTTTTCTATGTTGAATCCACCTGATCCAGTTTTATTTGCATTGTAATGAAAAAGAAGACCTGCCTCTGCTTTTTCCTCTTAAAGACTTTGTCAGCCCTACATTCATCAAGACTGTTAGGCTTTGAAAACAATAACACATTCATTTTACTAATTGCTTATTCAAAATGTGTCTTCACCTGCTTGAGAATTCAGTTCTTTGAGTGTATGTTATAACAACACCATGAGTTCTAATTCATTTTAATATGGCAGTAGCATTCTGGAGGCGACTTGAAGGAGCCTTTTAAAGTCAGTGACTCTGAAGTCCCCTTGATAGGAGATCTTTTGACAGAAGGTGTAAGTTGTGCTTAAATGCTTGCTTTTTAAAATAACTGCTACTTAGCCATTCAAAATATTTTTAAAAGATGTTTGTCGCCTATTTCTGCCACTCTTTCACAATCTTCAGGGTAAGGCAACCTGGCTTCCAGAGCCCACTGGTCTCCAGGTAGCCAGTCATCTGGCACTGAGGAAGTCTGTCTTTTGTTTTAACTCCTTCCTCTTCTGACATAACACATGCCCCAGCTCTCCTCCAGTATTGTTATAGGGATAGAATTAGGTAACAGAAGTCACCACGCTTCAGAGGACTGGAAGTGTTCGTTACATGACACCAAGAATGATCTACATATCAGAGTTATGATGGGATTTGACCACATTTAACAGAACCCCAAATCAGCATCGGCTTAAATAAGAAGTGATCTCAGAGAAATGTGACCAGTCCAAGACTAGTGTGGAGGCTCCCGCAGGCACTATAATGTGGTTTCTTCTCAAGGTCACCTCATGGTCCAAAATAGCCCTTTGGCCAACAGCCATCACTTTGAAATTCCTGGCAGCCTGAAGGGAAGGCAAGGACAAAACCTGCGAGCCTAGATGAGTTCCAGGACTCTTCCTGGAAATCATAATCAACACTTTCACTTAATTTGGCCAAAACTCAGTCACATGACTGTGGCTAGCCATAGGGGAGACTGAGAAATGTCATCTTTGTGTGGACATTACTGTTAACACAATAATAAACACACAAGGAAGAAGGTAGAAATGAATAGAGTATTTTCGCAACTCTTTGGACTCCACTAAGCCCAGCCCCACCATTATCAGTTAACAGACTCTTACCTTTCCTTTGCCTCTTGGCCATCTGAAAGTGACCACCTCCTTCTTTGTTTTCTGGCTGTTGAAAAACCCAAAAAAACTAGCTTGGGGGTCTGAGTTGGCATGTCCTGTTCCCACCTTAGCTCCTCCCCTACCGGTCAACAGCTGGCAGCCTGGCTAGTTTGGTAAAAGTCAACACAAACAGGCGGTAGTACTTCCCCCAGTTGTTTGTGCTCTTTCTCTAACTGTTCTGCATCTGCTGGATTAAAACAACACCAGGATAATCTTTCCTTAAGGGTGGGGATATTGAAAGATTGTTTGGCAGAAAAGCTCATAGCTACTTCCTGCTCTCCCAAAGAATTTCCTGCCTTGCAATTGAGAGTTCCAAGATGGGCTTTTTCTTTGTTTTATTTATTTACCTTTGACACTTAGCCTGCGCTCAGATACATACTTTACAATATCTGTAAATGTAAACAACGGCTCATACACTAGCTCATAAAAAGGATGGGGACTGAGTCAGGAAAGATCAGGTGAAAATGTTAATGTTCATTCATTCATCTAGAATGGGAATATGTGTCTGCAGGGAGAAGCTTCCACCAGAGATAGAAATGTACAGTCTCTTAGGCCAGCAAAATGCAGAAAGTAGGAGCCACTAGAGTGCAGGCATAGCATTGAAAAATTAAGATTAGGCAATGCCCATATTCTAGATAGGACTTTTGTAATCACCAGCAGGTCAGTGGGAAGATCCAGCGGTTACAAGGCTGGGGGTTCTCTTGTTTGTATCTCCAACAACCCAACCAACACTGAAGAGCCAGAACACTTCTCCACTTAGTTGCACTATTTGTGACTATAAAAAGTGTCTGTAAAGCATGGTTTCTGATAGTCCAATAGGAAAAAAAAGACATGTACATAAGTAGTTCTTAAATTGAGTCCTCCTCCATCCATACCCTTCCCATTTACTGAGGATCGAACCCAGAGGCACTTTACCACTGAACTGCCCCCCTAGTGCTTTTTTTTTAACTTTTATTTTGAGACAGTATCTCACTAAGTTGCCCAGGCTGGCCTCAGCCTTAAACTTGAGCTCTTCCTACCTCAGCCTCCAAAATCACTGGGATTACAGGCATGGGCCACCTCACCCAGCGTTTTTTTTTTGTTTGTTTGGTTTTTGTACCAGGATTGGATTGAACACAGGGGTGCTTAAACATTGGGCCACATTTCTAGCCCTTTTTTTGTTTTTGTTTTTTGAAAGAAAAGGTCTTACTAAGTTGCTTAGGGCCTCACTAAATTACTGAGGCTGCCCCTGAGCTCAGGATCCTCCTGCCTCAGCCTCCTGAGTTGCTAGAATTATAGGTGTACACCACCACACCCAGCTGCCCAGCTATTCTTGCACTAAGAATTTTAATAAAAGTTTTTTCCTGTGGTTAGTTTTTTTTAATTGTGTGTGTGTATTTTGCAGTACCAGGGATCAAAACCAGGGCCATGACTATGCTAGACAAGTGCACTAACGCTGATCTATATTCCCATCTTCAGGTACAAAAATTTTAGGTTGTGAAAGAATTGCTTGTATCTGACCTGACAAGAGATGGTTTATCTATAAGTTCAAAAGGGAGTAGATCTGAGTCTGGAGGGATTAGTAACTTAACTAATAAAGACTTTATCTGCAATATAAGCAAATTTTATTTTGTGGAGCTGGGGGTCAACCCAGGACCTGGCACATTGCTAGGCAAGTACTTTAGCACCTACCCCGCTTCCTGCAGAGTTCTTAAGTGGTTAAATTAGTGAATCCATGGAAAACACTCAAGAATAGTGCCTTTCACAGAATAGAAAACATATAAACTTATAGTTTATGAAAGTCTCAGGAAAAAAAGAAACACACACTGTAAGTGAAGCACTCTGTTCTGCTTTTTATATAAATTATGTCATTTAATTCCTACAACTTTACAGAGTAGGACTACTATACACATTTTGCAGGTGAGTCAAGATTCAGGGATGATAAGTAACTT
Organism: Geosciurus inauris; assembly: GCA_004024805.1. NCBI lineage: Eukaryota > Metazoa > Chordata > Mammalia > Rodentia > Sciuridae > Geosciurus > Geosciurus inauris. The sequence continues at coordinate 244,108 of PVHX01000856.1, read as the reverse complement.
ACGCAATTACACAACTAGAAATAAACGGGTAGAGAAGGATTGTTCCAGTCCACATTCCACTGTAACTGCACTGTCCGGTGAGTCCGGTAGGAGTTGAAAGACACAGACAGCCTCATGCGGTGGCTGTGAGAGCTGGAACTAGACCTGTTCACTCAACTATGTTTGTTGAACTTCCTTCTGTGTCAGGAGCTATTCTAAATCCGTGGAACTTACATCCTGCTAGAGGAAAGAGACAGTAAACAATGACCAAACAGACTCACCTCAGCTACTTGCCCAGATAGAATGATAGAAGCTAGGGTCAAGGAAAGGTGCTTTTGAAAAAGTATCTTTCCAAGAAGGACCAGGTTGATTGGACAAAGCCAGTCCAGCGAGGAGCTGAAGGAATAGGAAGGCCGCAGTCCTAAGGCAGGAAAGAGCGCTGGAATTCCAAGGAAAAGGAAAGAGCGGAGGAGGCTGGAGCAGAGTGCATGAGAGGGAGCTTGACTTTGGAGCTGCAAGATAGACAAGCGGATTGCGTGGAGCCTTGTAAGATGGCGAAGAGCTTGCAGTTTTCTCTAAGTGTGATATGTAGAGGGCTTTATGCCAGTGACAAGATCAGATTTGTAGTTTTAAAGGAACCCTCGCTGCAGAGAGGCAAGAGAAGAATTGAGAGGCTGGTCAGAAGGTTGGTGCAGGAACCCAGTGGGAAGTGGCAGCAGCTTAGCCTAGAGCGGTGGCAGCAGGTGTGGAGAAGAGCGGCTGGATTCAGGGTTATGTTTGGGAAGTATAATGGACAGAAGTTACTAAAGATTGAATGCAGAGAAGGGAAGAAAAGGAATTAGGGGTGATTCTAGCTAATAATGAATTCCACTATTATGTATAATTATAATGCATTGATAAAAATGTTTTTTAAAAAAGAATGATTCCTACTGGTGATGGAGCTCAGTGGTAGAGCACTTGCCTGGCATGAGCAAGGCCCTGGGTTCTATCCCCAGCACCACAAGAAAAAGGGAAGAAAAAAAAAAGACTCCTACTTTTTGACTTGAGCAGCTGGGTAGCGGCTAGAGGTGCCACTGCCTGAGATGACAGGTATTTAAGGACAAAATATGGAGGAAAAATCAAGAATTCCATTTTGGACTGGCTAAATTCAAGATTCCACCAGAGGATTAGCCCCTGGGGAACACACTTCAATCTCTCTGCTATCAGTTAAAAAAAATTCCTTTAAGCTCTTAAGTCCTGTGATTCCACAAGATTCTAACTTGAGGTCAGTATTTGCTAACATTCCTTCCATGATCAGCGCGTGCGCACATGCATAGACCCAGTTCCTCAAGCTGCTCATTGAACTATGAAATTAAGGAACGGTCTCCTTTTTAATTTTTCAAGCTCCTTAGGAAAAGAAATTTTGAAGCCTTGAATCTGCATTTGTTTAAGAGTAGCAAAAAGCAGCTGAATGATGTAGGACATAAAAACCATACCATAAGCCGATGGCTCGAAAATCCTGGGATAAGTAATGGAAAGCGTCTGCTTAGAAGAGACTGGCTGAAAATATATTTGGCATCATTCAAAGAAGGGTAATATGAGAAGACATCAGTGATACAGCCAAGAGGTTTCTCATCTTAGCAAACAGGCTGCTGCTAGGAGGACTTTTGTCTTCTTCAAGGCAGCCAAGCCCAGGCAGTAGAATGCAAGATGAAAACCTTCCATTTTTCTTGGGGGCTGGTGAATTCTTTAAGTGAACTAATATTTATCAAAAGGAGTTCCTATTTCTAAGGACAGATTGATGGGGTCATTGTGGATTTTAGTCATCTCTCAGGAGAATATTTTAGATGCATTCATTCATTCAGGCATTTCCAAGTATTTACTGTTTGGGGTGTAAAGTTGAGGAAGTCCCTCTCCTCAGTGAGCTCACAATATAACAAGAAAATAGATACAAAAGCTAACTATAATAGAGTCTGATAAGCCGTCAAACAGCTGTGAGCAAAGTGTTCTAGAGAACAGAGGGAAGAATTCAGTGGTTGTGCTTGGCAGAAGTCAAAAGAAGGCTTTAGCAGGATAACATTTTCGGCTGGGCCCTAGAACAAGAGTAGTTCTTTAAAAGAAGCTAGAAATAGACCTGGAAATATAAATGCATTGTTGGTGTACTCTCAAGTAATTGTGACGGGAACACAGATTATATCCAAGCGGCAGATAAAAAATAAAGGCAGTGAGGTGTTTTGAAAAAGGATTGTAAAGGGCCTTGAATGCCATACTAAAGGATTTAGCTTTTATTTTGCAGTCACCAAGGCTGGTTTTGCAAGACAGTAACATGAGATGAAAAACTAGACCAGAGGTTCTTAATATTTTTTCAGCCATGAACCCCTTTGGTAATCTAGTGAGGCCTGTGGGCCCTTCTAAGAATGTTTTTTTTTGTTTTGTTTTAGTTTAGGTTTTTTGCAGTAGTAAGGTTTTTTGCAGTTGAACCCAGGGTCTCACATATGCTAGACAAGTGCTCTATCACTGGGCCACATCCCCAGTCCACAATAATGTTTTAAGTGATTAAAATAAAACACAAATAAAGCTACAAAGCAAGTCCACTATGTTGAAATATAGCTACCAAAAATATAAAAAATGTAGTACACCCAGGTGCAGTGATGCACACCTGTACTCCCAGTGATTTGAGGCAAGAGGATTGCAAGTTCCAGGCCTCGTCAATTTAGTGAGACCTTGTCTCAGAATAAAACATAAAAAGGACTGGGGATGTAGCTCAGTGTCAGTCCCCAGCACCAAAAAAAAAAAAAAAAAAAAAAAACCAACCAGGAAGTAGCTATGAGCTTTTCTGCCAAACAATCTTTCCACCCTTAAGGAAAGATTATCCTGGTGTTTTAATCCAGCAGATGCATATTTGCACTTCTTAATAAAGCAGTAAATAACATGATCTAGACAAAACTCTAAGAATGATCATAATTTTAAAGCGCTAATGATCATAAGTGATATTTCAACATTTGCTATAATGTGGTATGAAAATACCTGTGATTGTATTAGCAGCAATGTCCAAAATTCCCAAGGATATTATTGGGATTTGTTGGCAGCATTTGTCATCAAAAGACATGCACCTTTTCAGGTAGAGGTTTATGGAAATCAAGATGTAACTTTCCTATCTATGCTTGTGGTCCTCAGGGTCAGTGCTCAAGAATTTAAGGCAGCGAGGAGACAGACTGTGTAAGAGACTGATAAACTAGGACGAGAGATAAGAAGACCTGTGGTGGTCTGGGGTTGTGGTTCAGTGGTAGAGCGTTTATTTGCCTTGCACGTGTGAGGCACTGGGTTCAATCCTCAGCACCACATAAAAATAAATAAAATAAAATAAAGATATTGTGTCCATGTACAACTAAAAAGTATTTTAAAAAAAGAAGACCTGCGATGGGAACAGAACAGCAGTTTGTCGCAGTTCCCCTGGCCTGGGTGACGAATCCCTGCGCAGGGATCTGTGGTAACTTCTGGCCTGAGCAGCAGGCACCGTTAAGCCTTCGGGCAACTCTCCTCAAGCACAGCCTGGCGTCGTGAATGTGTTCAGCTAATACTGACCCCGCCCTGTGGCAGGCACTGGGAACACAACAGCGGACCTCCTCTCGCTGTCACGGGCGCTTACTCTCTAGTGGAAGAGAACGATTCAACAATCTGAAGCGGACATGGAGTCTCCACCTGGGGTTGCAGGCAGGAAAAGAGTGTTGCTGCTCAAGGCGTGTGTTGGCAGCAAGGAGGGGAGGCCCCTCTGAGGAAGCCACGCTTAGGGTGGGTCGGGGAAAGAAGGTGAAGGCCAGCTTTTCTTGGTGCTTTAGAGGAATTGGAAGAAAATGAGGGGAGCTGGAACATAGAGAGGTGGGCGAAGAGTGGCAAGAGGTAGGTAGGCGAAAGACTGCGAGGTCATCCCATGCTCAGAATTTGGGATGTTCTAAGTACAGGGAGGGACTGTTGAAGCTTTCAAGGAAGGAAGCGATATACTCCAATTTGTAGCTTTAAAAAATTATTCTGAGCTGGGCCAGGCACCGTCGCGCATGCCTGTAATCCCAGCCCTTAGGGAGGCTGAGACAGGAGAATCGCGAGTTCAAAGCCAGCCTCAGCAACGGGGAGGTGCTAAGCAACTCAGTGAGACCCTGTCTCTACATAAAACACAAAACAGGGCTGGGGATGTGGCTCAGTGGTCGAGTGCCTGAGTTCAATACCCGGTACCAAAAACAAAAATTCTTCTGGGGTTGGGGTTGTAGCTCAAGTGGAAGAGCCTTTGCCCAGCATGCATGAGGTATCCATGCCCAGTGCCACCAAAAAATAAAAATAAATAAATAATAAAAAAATTCTTCTGGCTGCTCTGCAAAGAGCAGATGGTAGGAAGCAATCATGGAAATAGGGAGGAAGTGGTGCTGTGGCCGTGTCCCTGCTAGAGGAGGCTTTGGCCTGGACTAAGGCTACAGGGGTGAAGGAGGAAGGGGGTGGGGTGGGGTAAAGCCCCCTTGGTAGAATGAACAGGATGAACAAGACAGGGGGTGGGCTGGAGGCGGGAGGGTGGGAGAGAGCAACTGTGGATGAACTGTGAGGCCTGGAAGGGGCAGACAAGGTAGGAGTAACCCAAATCAGAGATCACCATGGCAGGCATGCTCATTGGAGATGCAGAGATGTAGGTATGAATAAGTATTTCTATTGACAATTGAGAACTTCAAAGATAGGTCTGGACGAGGGATGATATTTACCAAAAACTTACAAAGAAGGTGTTTTTTGTTTTTTTTGGTTAGCCCTTTCCTGACACAGTTTTGCAGGCAGTCAGACCCCACCAACTTCTACCACCCCTGACTAAAGAGTTCACTGTTTTATTCTTTGCCATACTGCCAGCCTTGATGATTCTTTCGTCCTGCCCTTGACACCAGAACCACCTCTGGACCAGGTGCAACTTTCTCTCAGTTTAAATCAGGTGGCATCTCTACAGTTGTTCAGAGCATTTACTAACACAGGTTTCCTGTGCGAGATTCTGCAGGGGGAGCTTTACATCTGTAAAGATGCTAGACATTCCTTCCAGTGAAGTAGTATCTGCTTATCTTGGCTGATTTCATAACAATTGTGATTGAGATACTTACTGGTCGTCTCTTAGAACTGGATGAAAATAACAGGACAGACCAAGTGCCTTGCAGCAACTGAAACATGCTAACAACACAAAGGAAAGGGCAGAGATTACAGAAAATTATAAATTGTCATCATGCACAAAGAGGGGTTTCACTGTAGCTTGAAAACTTGACCTACAGCTAAACAGGGCCAAGATTAATCATGGCTTGATCTTATACATAAGCCGAAGGATCTTTTCTAAAGATCATATCTATTAAGGCAGTTAAGACTTTTTTTGCAGGATATGCCATAATGAGCTCCAGGCCTTTCATGAGAGACTAGTGCTACTTTTGGAAGCTATAACCTTCAGCATCTGATCTGAAAATGAAGTGGGCATGCTTGCTGTGTAAAACCAGGCCCCAGTTGTGTCCGCCAGTTGACAAGGAGACTCATGTTTTCAGATGCTCTGTTGCAGGCGAACAGAGCATCTTCTGGGAGAGGTTGTTGTTTTGTGATGAGCTAAAGATTTTACATGTGAGGAGCAAGCAGCCAGCTCCACATTGCAGGACCAGTAGCTTCCAAAGACAGGAAAGTAAAACACGGCATCAAGTAACAAACAAACTAGGGAGCTTGATGTGTCCCCGAAGCTTCTGGAGGAACCTGAGGCATTTGCAGGCAAGGAGCCCTCAGCTTTCACCTCTCACAAAGGTGGTTTCCAGTGAGGGTAGTCACCTGGCCAGGAAATATCACCAGCATGAAAGAAAAAGTGTCATGTTGATCAATCTACTTGTTTTTCAGCCCCCAGATGTCTCTCCCTCATCCAAGGATTTGTGTGATGCCCTGTCAGCTCTTTCTTTGGTATGCGGTCAGAAGGGCCTGGGTAAAGTCCTGGTCCTCCTTCCCTCTCTGCAGCTCTTTCTGTCAGGGGTGGCTGACCTGCAGACAGGATGCTACCTCATGTCCTGGACCTCACCACCAATTCCTGCCCTGCTTGCTGCTGTGGCTTCCTCTTGCAATCCCAAAGGTCAGAGGACTAAAGGGGCAGGATGGGAACCAACAGAGTCTCCCAGGCAGAAATCTTTTGGAATGCCTGAGCCTCAGCTTGTTGGCCATGGGTCTGCCTTTCTGGGTAGGAGGAGGGGACCTCCCGACTCCCTCCAAATGTCCCTGTCTTAAACCCATGCAGTACAAAACAAGCCAGTTCATTGTGTTCTTGGGTATAAATATTGATTCTGGGTGATGTTAACATTCTGTTCATAAAAGAATGTAACATATTTCTCCCACACCATATTAGACTGATGTGTTGTTTGGCCAAGAGAAATACAGATTGCTGGCTTCTGCGGGAAAATGTGGACATTTAAATGCATGCAGCCTTCGGAAGTCTAGAGAGCAGTCTCAGAATAGTAACCAGGGCCTTTGGCTGGCTCCAGCTTGGTGCTCCTCTGTCCAGTTTCTCCTTCCCCCATCTCCATTGTTTGCATGTTGTGTTGGCATTTCTAATCACTTGTAATTTGGAAAGATGCTTTCTTGGAATCCCATCTTGTTTCTTGAGGAACTGTGGGGCATTTGCTTTCTTCAGGAGGACCTGGAAGGTCAGAGCCAAACATTTTTAGTTTTCTTCCCCTGGGGAAAAATCTGGGAGGTCTCTTTCTCCTGTTTTTCTCCCCTCTCCATGTGGGAGGGGAGGGCAAAGGCCTCAGATGAGAGTTGGTCCGTCCAAGCATTCCACAAGTGCTCTTGAGGGGGGATCTAACTCATGAGAAAGTGGAGCTCTTGACGGGTATGCATGCTCTCTCGCATGCCAACTCATCTCACAGACAGATCCCTGGCCGGCCGGTATTCCGGTATTTCTCATAAGGGAGTGGTAGAGCCCATTTCCAGATGTCGCAGAGAAGCCTGGGACTGTGCTGTCAGGAGAGCCAGCGCCCTCTGCTGTCCTGTCGAGGAAGCTCCTCAACGGTGGGAAAGAACCCCAGAGGTTCTGGAAAGCCAGGAGCCCTGTTCAAATCCACAGCCAACCCAGCCAGTGTGGAGGGGGCCTGAAGCTCCTTGCTGTTCACACCGTGAGCCTGTGAAGGACCGGTTCCCCTCCGTCTAGCTGGCTCTCTTGATGTTCTGTGGCTGTGAATGAGCCAGAAATGATGAGGATTGACATTACAACCCCAACCTTCTGTAGAATCTGCTGGGCCCAGTTCCAAGAAGGTGGGGAGCAGTTGTGCTGTCTCCTGCCCAGAAACCTGGCCAGTGGGCCCCGGGCAAAGTGAGACAATGGGGGCAGCTTGTCCAAGAAGAGCAACCCCACATCCAGGTTTGGTAGGCAGCCCCTCGCCACGCCCTGGCCTGGAAGGCAGTTTCTAGAGGCCTGGCTAGCTCTGAGGCTTCCAGCTGAGTGGAAGCTGCAGCTGCTCCCATTCAGGCATGCTGGCATCTCCCAGGGGCCTCAAGAGTTGGCACATCCCAAACATTGGCTCAGCTTACAAGCTAAGACCCAGCTGCCACCCTCTCTGCCATGCTGACTGCCAAGACGGCAGCTCCACAGCAGTCGGGCTGGGCTTGCTGCTGCAGGAGTGAAAGAGAGAGAGAGAGTGTGTGTGTGTGTGTGTGTGTGTGTGTGTGTCTTCTTGTTGGTGAAAGGCCAGGTTGGGGGCGGGGGCAGCGAACCAATTCTTTTGACAACCTTTCAGTTTTGCAAGAAAAGAAGGCATAAGACAATTCATTTTTGTGTTTTGGGAAGGTTTCTGTTATATTTATTTATTTTTGGTAAAGCGATCTCCTCTCGGCTGGGAGATGAGAAAGCCCAATCTACCCAACAGCCGGTTAACAACAATGCCCTTCTCTCTCTGGGACCAATTTCCAGACTGCAGAGCAGTCCTGACAAGGTCAACAGGCTGGAGCTGTGAGCGGAAGATCTTTATCTAGGTGGGAAATAGGAAAATCATTTGACTGATAAAAGGAAATACAATAAATAGCATCTAAATTCCTGGCTGCGTTCCCCCGAGCCCCTCCTCTGTCGGAGAAAGTGCAGGGGCAGGAATACTTGTGCTGCTCCAGCATGTTTAAAAATAGCACACGCGGCACACAGCCCTTTCTTACCTTCCAGAAAGACTTCATTACCAGATCCTCCAGTCCCAGCCTGCAGAGCCGCTGCCGGCGCTTTCTTCCCCCTGCGCTGGATTTTTCTTTTTTGGAAGCATGAAGGCAGCGCGTGTGATACATTTTACTCACGGACCAGCTCCCGCTCAGCTAGTTTCAATCTAGGCACGTCCGGCGTGAACGGTGAAAGTCCATTGTATTTAATGGGGTGTTAACTCTGTTTGTTCTATGGGACTGGTGCCGTAATTTTACACTCTGCAAAACTAGCAACTTGAAACTGAAGTGGTATTCCTGTCTCCCCATGCTCATCCCAGTGGGCCGCAGTCCCCAGGCCCCTCTTGCTCTGCCTACAGTGTTCCTCTAGCTCAGGCAGCCAAAGGAGGCCTGTGTGTGGTGACAGCTGGGAATTCTGGGATTCACCCCGCTTTCTGTGCCTGTTAACATTGGTGTGGCCTGGGGCAGGTCTTTTAGAAGCTCATTATTCTCATTATTAAATGGAGATTCTAATCCACCTCACATCCCTGGAAATGCTGTTGACACATGACAATCTCGTGGTGGAAAAATACCCCACTGGAGTCTACAAAGACACTCATTCTCTGATTCCCAACTGGGCCACTTCTGCGTCACCTCAGAAGCCATTAAACTTCCCTCAACCCGTCTCTCCACCAGAGACTTGTGGATTTGGGTTGCACTACAAAGGCCACTAATGAGACCAGGTCTTTACTGCACTTGTGTGATTTTTCTATCTCCATTATCCCAGCTACATTTTTTAGGGGGATGAGACAGTACTGAGGATTGAAACCAGAGGTTGTTTTTTTTTTTTTGGTACTGAGGATTGAACTCAGGGGCACTTGACCACTGAGCCACATCCCCAGCCCTATTTTGTGTTTTATGTAGAGACAGGGTCTCACTGAGTTGCTTAGCACCTCGCCCTTGCTGAGGCTGGCTTTGAGCTCGGGATTCTCCTGTCTCAGCCTCCCAAAGTGCTGGGGTTACAGGCGTGTGCTACCGCACCCGCAAACCCAGGGACATTTTGCTGCTAAGCTACATCCCCAGCTCTTTTTATTTTGAGACAGGACTTCACTAACTTGCTTAGGGCCTTGCTAAATTGCTGAGGCTGATCTTGAACTTGCAATCCTCTTGCCTCAGCCTCCTGAGTTGCTGGGAGGCTGCACCGGGCTTCACCTTTCTTAGTTGGCATTCTACCCTAAGGGCCTGACCCTACAAGGTGCTGAATACATAAACAATTAGATGGTCCCTTCGAGCTCCAAATCTTGGAGTCTCAATGAAAAGAAATAAAATACATGCTGTTCAATCCCTGGTACCAAAAAAAACAAAACACAAAAAACATGCTGTTCTAGTAAATTATACTGTCTGTGTGAACAATGTCTTCCATTGTTCCTATCCGATCTAAACACTTGATTCTTAGAGACCTAAGGGACCTTCCTGCATCCCTACTGCTCAAACATCATCTGGCCCCAGAGGATCTTCCCCGGGAGCCAGCTTTGCTTTCTGCATGTAGACGCCCAAATCTGAACCTCCACCCAGGCCCTCCTCTGGAGTTCCTGATCTCTATTTCCAGCTCCCTCGGGTCTTCACCATCTGGTGTCCTACAGAATCCTCAACTTAATTTGTTCAGAATTAAATACATATTCTCTCCAAGCCCATATCTTCTCCAGTATCCACCAGCTTAGTTAAGGTTGACCTTCAACTTCTCATCTTCCTGCCTCAGTCTCCTGAGTAACTACGATTACAGGCATGCACCACCATACCCAACTGAAGAGTTGCTGATGTCTGTTCTCTCTGACTTCCACACCTGCATCCCCATTGAAGCTGCTCTTGGCAAAGTCACCAGAGTCCTGAGTTACCAGGTCCCCCAACTCTCTCTTGCTCTCCCTGCCCCGCTCTCAGCAGCATAGGCCATAGCTGCCTCCTTTCTTCTGTGGGTCTCTCCTGGCTCCACAGCCTCTTGTGTTCTTTGCCTCCTGACCTCTCTCCATCCTCCATCTGACCCTGGAAAATGGAGCACCTCAGGTTTGTCCTGGGCTCCTTTCTCCTGAATGACTAGTCTATTCCCAGCAGTTTAAAATACTGCCTCCACCTTCAGCTCTCAGCACTAGATTCAAATATTTAATGGCCTGCTTGACTTAGATGCTATTTAGGTATCTCATGGATCCTCTTCCTGGGAACTTGGCAGCCACTCTCTTGGAAGAAGAAGAAAGTATCCTGGAAGAGGGGTGCAGTCCAGGAATATCTAAATATCATGGATTCCAACATCTGACTTGGGATTGGAAACAAAGAGCAGCTGCTGCTGCTTCTTTTTTTTTTTTTTTTTTTGGTACTGGGGATTGAATTTAGGGACACTCAACCACTGAGCCACATTCCCAGACCTATTTTGTGTTTTATTTAGAGACAGGGTCTCACTGAGTTGCTTAGTGCCTCACTGTTGCTGAGGCTGGCTTTGAACTCACGATTCTACTGTCTCAGCCTCCCAAAGTGCTGGGATTACAGGCATGCGCCACTGCACCCAGCTAAGAGCAGCTTCTTTAAGATAATATTTGATGCTCAGCAGGTTTTGAGGTTTGGCCCAAGCCCATCTCATCAGCTCCAGCTTTCATCTCACCCCTAGATCATAAATGGACAGGCTGGTCCAAACCTGGCTCATTTTATACATACACACACATACATGCACATACATATATATATAATTTATTTGTTTAAGGTCCTGGGGATTGAACTCAGTGGACCACTGAGCCACATCCCCAGCCCTTTTTTTTTTTTTAAATATTTTTTTTAGTTGTTGATGGACCTTTATTTTTTATTTATTTATATGTGGTGCTGAGGATTGAACCCAGTGCCTCACGCATGCTAGGCAAGCGCTCTACCACTGAGCCACCACCCCACCCCACCCCAGCCCTTTTTTATATTTTTTTACTGGGTCTCACTGAGTTGCTTAGCGCCTCGCTTTGCAATTCTCCTGCCTCAGCCTCCCAAGCCTCTGGGATTACAGGCATGCACCACCACGCCTGACTCATCATATATTTTTATACACTCCACAAGCAAAGACTGTTTTTATATATGTTTTAATAATTGAAAAAGTCAAAAAAAGAACAATATGTTGTTACACATGAAAATGATACATGCTGGGCACAGTGGAACATGCATGTAACACTAGCTACCCAGGAGGCTGAGCCAAGAGGATCCCAAGTTCCAGGCCAGCCTGGGCAACTTAGTGAGATCCTGACTCGAAATAAGAAAAGGTGTATTCAAAGCCAGCCTCAGCAATGGCGAGGCGCTAAGCAACTCAATGAGACCCTGTCTCTACATAAAACACAAAATAGGGCTGGGGATGTGGCTCAGTGGTCGAGTACCCCTGAGTTCAATCCCCCGTACCAAAAAGAAAAGAAAAGAAAAGGTGTAGCTCAGTGGTAAAGCACCCCTGGGTTCAATCCCCAGTCCACCAAAACAAAAAACAAAAAAAAAAAGCAGACAAAAAAACCATCATGAGGGGCTGGGATTGTGGCTCAGTGGTAAAGCGCTTGCCTTGCATGCGTGAGGCACTGGGTTCGATCCTCAGCACCACATAAAAATAAATAAATAAAGATATTGTGTCCATCTACAACTAAAAAAAATTAAAAAAAAAACACCATGAAATTCACATTTCATTTTCTAAAAATAAAGTTGTATGGAACAAAACCACATTTGTTTGTTTACTAATCACCCACCTGTGCTTTCATGCTGCAAGGGCAGAGTTGAGTAGTTGAACACATACCTATGACCCTCAGAGCCAAAAATAGTGACTCTTTGACTTTCGATTAAGAAAAAAGTTGGGCTGGGAACTTGGCAGCCAGTCTCTTGGAAGAAGAAACCACTCTAAGCAGTCCCCTGTCCCCTAAACATACTTCACAAACTTCTGATTTTATACAAACTGATTTTTGTTCCTCTCTGTCTAAATTCTACCCACCTTTAGGCCTTACCAACACAGTATCTTCTAAAATCTTCCATCATTGCTCAATCCAATGGTTTCTCCTCCTTCTTAGTAATAGCTAACAGTGGTGACTTAACAACCTAGGGTCTTTTCTGATTTATATGTCATGTGTCCTCCCCTGATTGGGAGCAACATGAGGAGAGGGTAATGTTTTTTTTTGTTTGTTTGTTTTTTTGTTTTGAGGGGGTACCAGGGATTGAACTCAGGGGTACTCAACCACTGAGCCACATCCCCAGACCTATTTTGTGTTTTATGGACAGGGTCTCACTGAGTTGCTGAGCCCCTCACCCTTGCTGAGGCTGGCTTTGAACTCAAAATTCTACTGTCTCAGCCTCCCAAAGTGCTGGGATTACAGGCATGCGCCACCACGCCTGCCTAAGGATGGTGTTTTGTATCCCAGGGCCCAGGGCAGGCCTGCAACATCATGCATACTTAGAAAGTAGATGTTGATAAACTCCTTCCTGAGGAGTCTCCTCTCTCCTGACATTTCCCCTATTTAAGTCTGAGAGAGAACTGTCTCCCTACTGTATTTACTCAGGTATTCTCTTTGAAGGAAGATGCAAATTTCACCCAAGTTTCCCCTAGCTGAGCTCCATGAGGTGCTGAAGACAAGAAATAGACAAATTCCAAGAGCAGCTTTACGAGAATGCCCGGGCTTTGGAGGGGCAGCGAGCTGGAACAAGTCCAGGCTCCAGTCTCAGCTCAGACACTTACATCGGTTTTGCTATTGCACCTGTCCTTCCTCAATTTCATCATCTGTAAAATTGTCAAGTGAAAACTGGATATCTGCTTGAGCAGAGGAGTCCCTGAAATCCTCCCCGGCTCCAAAATCTAAGGATTGTGTTTTCCTCAAGGCGGTAAAAATGTCCAAGCTCACCTCCCAGGAGAAGCAGCCTTGTGAACCCCAACCAGCCCTCCTTGAACAATAGCCTCTCTCAAGGCCCTCTTATACCCATTCCTCACTTAAGCAGCTTAGCAACCCTGGGGGACAGGTATTATCATCTCCATTTGGCAGATAGGAAAATAAGACTCAAAGAGGAGAAGCAACTTGCCCAAGCAGGGACAGCATGTCACAGGACTCCAAAGATTCCGCTCATATCTCAGTCTGTGTGAGATGCTTCCTAGGATCATAATACATCAGTGATTCTCAAATTTTGATGTTTGACTCACTGGAGATCTTGTTAAAACAGATTTTGATTCAGTTGCCCTGAGATAGGGCCCAGGATTCTGTATTTCTAACAAGCTCCTATATGATATGGATGCTGTTGATCTCTAGACCCCACTTTGAATAGCCAGGTAGTATACAACCTGTGCACCTGTGCATGGCAGCCCTGCCAAGTACACAGCTCAAAAGTAGCAGAGGTAAGGTCTAATGTCAGGTCTTTGAACTCAAAGTCCAATTGCCCTCAATACTGAACCAGGACTTCACAAAAAGCACCTCCTCTCTGGGAATGTGGGTGTCTGGGGATCTGGAAGAAGCTTGATAAAGAGAAACTAAGGTCTGTCCTGCTGGCCAGGAAACCTCAGCAGAGGCCCTTTGGGGCACACATAGGTAGATGTCTGCATAGGTTTGGGGCCTTGAGGGAACCAGAGGGAGTCGAGGGACCGCACATCTAGCCTAATGGCAACCTAGGGCCAGAGAAGTAAGGCGGCAGCTGGGCTCCTGGTTTGAAGCTCCCAGGGTGGCTAATGAGCAAGGCTTCTTCCCTGCAGGTGCTGAGAAGAGGAATGAGGCTTACAAGGAAAGAGAGTTCAAGCTGCAGCCTGGGAGGCCTTAATTCCCGGATCCTCCTGCCACAGCTGAGCTGGCTCAGGGCCCGTTTCTGTTTGCTTGGAACAGTCTGACATTTTGCAAGGAACCCTTTGCACATGGGTGAGCCTTCTGGCCTCTCCAGGGTAATTGCCTGAGAGGCACAGGTGCTCCTTGCTGGGGCCAGAGTCACAGTTGGGGAAATCAACATGACATAGTGTACTGTGGACAGCTTTGTACTCTCTAGAGTGTTGTGCAAATGCCAGGGTCCTGGGGCAGAAGATGGGTCTGCAGTGAGGGGCCGCTCTGAAAGGGTGCTAGAGGGACAAGAAAGGCTTTTGTTGGAGAAGTCTGTAAGGTCCTGGGGAAAACTGTCAGCAGGGAACTGGGCATTACAAACAGAAGGGGAAAGGAAAAGTGGCAAATTCGCAGCAGGGGACCTGGGCTTACACACTGGCCCTGCCACTCATCAGCTGCTGGCAAGTTTCTGCAGTTCGCCAAGTCTCCTGTGTCTTGTGTGAGAGGAGCAATGAAGCAACAGGGGCCAGGACATCTCTGCTGGGCACTGTGGGGTTGAAGTGCACTGGGGATCCTCACAAAGTGTTTGTGAGTTGACACTCTGAGGCTGGCAGGCAACGAAGCACTGAGCAGGGGATGAGAGCCCTGCCTGGCCATGGAGGCCTGGACTGGCCTTCATCGAATGCCTTCTTCTCCTGGGGCCTTGTTTCTCAGGTGAATGGTAAACTTGAGTTGGCATGAACAACCACAAGTGCCCTCTCAGTCCTGGCCTGTGCTCCAGAGGGCTGCAGGTCCTGGCCAGCAAAGCCCCAGTGGGGATGTCCACTCTGAGAGTCCCCCCTCACTCACAAGGCTGAAGCAGGAAGAACCTTCCAAGGCCAAGGCGAAGGTTCCTGGAGCCAGAGACTTCCCGAAGTATGTCGCCCTGGGCTTCAGTCCACGGGCATTCAGGGTGGCTTAGTCACCAGATGCCCAGTTAGATGGAGCAAGAGACTCCCAAGGTCATGTCTGGGCAGTATGGTAAACCCAGGGGGCTTGACCACAGGGCTCTGCTTCACCCCTTCTGTTCCCATGTCCCACATCTCCCCTCTCTTTTTCTTTTCCTTTCTTTCTTTCTCCCCACTCCCCACCCCATGCGGTGCTGGGAAGTCAGACCCAGGGTCTCTCATGCATGCCGGGCAAGTGTTCTACCACTGAGCTAACTCCCCAGTCCACCACTCTCTTTTTGAGCAGATCATATAGTTGCTATTTCCAAATACAATATTCCAGGGCAGCCTCTCAGGAACTGGAAGCAGAACCTTGTCCCCAAAGTCTGTAGCATCAGATAAACCTCCTTAGTTTCTCCTATGTGGGGTCCTGCCCCCAACCTAGCATTGGTAGAGTCAGAAGACACTACTAATATATTCATACAACACACCAAGTTAAATTTGAATTTCAGATAAACAAGCGAATGATATTTTAGTGTAAGTATGTACTGTACACTATTTACACATGCTTATACTAAAGTTATCTGTAGGCCCAGCACGGTGGTGCTTGCCTGGAATCCCAGCTACAGGAGGCTGAGGCAGGAGGATCAAAAGTTTGAAGCGAATTTCGGTAACCTAAAGAGGCCCTAAGCAATTTAGAAAGATCCTGTCTCAAGATCAAATAAAGTAAAACAGCTGGGGGCGTAGCTCAGTGGAAAAGCGCCCGGGGTTCAATCCTCATTTCCAAGTAAACAAATATATAAAAAATTACTTGTTGCTCCTCTGAACTGTGGGTTAACTGGATATCCTGTATTTTATCTGGCAACCCTACACACTCCCCACCTGCTCTCGCTAACTCCTCTCTAAGAACAGGAAGGAGGCAGAGAGGGCCACAGGGCCCCATCTTTGGGTGGTGGAGTCTTTAATGAGCAGCCCCTAATGACTCTGCCTCCATCCTGGCCTCTTTACAGCAGATGCTGGCTGGTGGTGAAGGCTGAGCCATGGTCTCCTCTGACTCCAGCCACCGCAGCATCTCAACCATGGCTTCTGGTCTCTGCAGGGCCCAGTGCTGTGGGCATTCCCTGCTGTCTTGACTCCAGGTCTGCGCTATTCATTACTGCCACACAGCCAGTCTGCCTTTGTTGGCAAACACCTAAAACAGTTTATTCTTCTTTAGCTTCCAAAGCGGGGGTGCAGGAGAGGAAGCCACGGATTCCAGAAGGGGCTCCCACCTGCCCCTGTCTGGTTTTCATGCCTGTAGTGGGGGAATCCCAGACAGCACCTCCACCAGGGCTGCAGGTGGGAGCAAGGCCAGCAAGGGCCCGTGGTGGCTAATCATATGTGTTCCCTCGAGGGGCTGCAGGGGGCCCAGCTGTTCGGTTAAACTTTATTTCTTGGTGCGTCTGTGAGGGTTTCTGGATGAGGTTAACTTGTATCCTGAGCTCAGTAAAGCAGGTGGCCCTGCTCAGGGTGGGTGGGCCTGGTCCAACCAGCCGAGGGCCCAAACAGGCTCCAGGGTTGAGCAGGAACCAGCTGACTGTCCTTTAGCAGGGACATTGGTTTTCTGTCCTCAGACTGGCACTTACACCATCAGCTCTCCTGCTCTGGACTTTTTGGCCTCCATAAATCTGTGAGCCAATTCTTTATAATAAATGTCTTTGTGTGTTTACAAATATATCCACCGGTCCCATTTCCCTAGAGAACCCTAATGCAAGCCCCTTTCATTCTCTTCCCCACCTGCTTTCCACTGTAACAGGCCCACGTGGGCACACACACCCCAGCACCTTCCAGAAGCCAGTCAAATGACAGATCTCTCCCAGACACCTCTGCTCATTGTGCCTGGTCCCAGGGCTGGGGATGGTCTCAGGCTGGGTTCCTCTGGAGCAGACTGAGTCACATTCTAGGAAGCTCAAAGGAAAATGCAGCAGAAGAAAAGGGAAATGGGACAGGAAGCAAAAAGAAAGAAGCCAAGCAAGGGTGCGGGGTCCAACAAACTCGCAGATGGGGTGGCTTTGGTCTAATACACCGGGAGCCTGGGGACAATTAACAGTTGTCCCAGTCAGGGGCAAGAGGACTGGGGTACTTACACCTCCTTACTTCCTGCCATCCGGGGATAAATGTCTAGACACTTCCTGTTCTGGGGTTGCAGACAATGGATCTGGCAGCCTGGGGCCCATCCAACAGAAAAGGGCAGGTACCTGGTATGGGCTTTGGGGAGTGAAGGCGAGGAGGTGGGGGTGGGGGATAAAGGCCTGGGGAAATAAAGAAGGAACACAGGGGGGACATGCTGGACTGGCGTAGGTCAGGAGATTTTGCCTTTGGGTGGCCCATCCCAAGTGCATCTCTAAGTCTGTTTCCCTCCCAAGAAAGGGTGGCACATGCCTATAATTCCAGAGCTTGGGAGGCTGAGGCAGGAGGAACACAAGTTCAAAGCCAGCCTCAACAACCTAGTGAGGCCCTAAGCAACTCAGTGAGATGTTGTCTCTAAATAAAAATAAAAAAATAAAAAGGTCTGGGGATGTGGCTCAATAGTTAAGCACCCCTGGGTTCAATCCCTGGTACCAAAAAAAAGGTTCCCTAAGAAAGTGAGTAATACACTATGCTCCTGCCCCGCCCCTGCGAGTCTCCAGTGCCAAGCTATTTTTGTCCTACTCTAATAACAATAGGCCCATTGTGCACACTTCCTGACTCATCCCCCTAGTGAGGCCAGGAGGGGACGGGCAGGTTCAAAGACTGAGCGGCCCGTGGGGTTCTGCTCCACACAGCACCGTGGCAAGCTAAGCTGTCATGCTCTCTGCAGGGAGCGGGTATCCATGTCACCCACTGTGCACTAGCTCTCATGCCAGGCCCTTTGCTTGCCTGACTTCATTTCCCCTCATGCCCAGCCCTGTGCCCTGTGTCCCCATGAAACGGCTACTGTGAGCCCATTTGTTCAGACAAGGAAACCTCAGGCCCAGGAGACTAAAAGGCTGATCCCAGTGTGGGTGGCTTGCCAAACCCCACCACTGGGCGTCTTTCTGCACCTCTGAGACCTTGTACCCAGGAGTCCACACTGGATTCCATAAGAGGTGGTGGCACTGAGACAGGACTGGATGGGCCGGGGTGGAAGGTCCCAGCCCTAGAGGCCAACAGACTGGGCTCAGCCATTTGTCCCAGTCTGCCAATCAAAGAGAGGAGCAGGGCGAAGAGTGGGAGAGGAGCTTTAATCAGTGTGGTCACAGCAGGAAGAGCAGATGTTGGGGTACAATGTTAAAGAGTTGTCTTCAAGTGACTGATGGGAACTTTGAGGTTTTTTTAAAAAAGGAGAACAAAGGCAGGGTTGGGGCTTTCACGGCTGGGGGTTTGCTGGCAGAGTGGGTCACCCGGCTCTGATTATCATTATCTCAGGACTGTGAAGCTCCAGGAGGGTAATCATCACTTGAGGGGTCAATTTGGCTCCCAACATGAGCAGAGTGCTACCACGGGGCAGCCTTGATTCTGTCCTGGTGATGGGGGGAGCATCTCATCATGGGTGGTCTGTTCAGTGAGGCTTCCCGTTGCTTGGGTGTAGTTTTGGTTCCTTGTCATAAAGATGCTATCAACCAAGACTGTTCCTAGAACCCAAGGTAACCGCAAAAGAAAGTGACTCCGAAGGAAAAAAACTTTAAAAGGCAAAGAGTCAGAGAGGGACAAAATGGAGTTGGGTAGGTCAGTGACTGGGTCTTCCTTCAACTGGTCAGGCTGAGTAAGTGTTCTGGCACCAGCTATGCAGGGCACACCCAAATGAAATGCTTTGGAGAAACTTCTGCAATCAGAGTCATAATGGAAAAACTCACAACAATGTAGGACGGCTTACACTTCTTTTGTGTTTCGGGACTAGCTCTATTTTGATTTGCACATGGTAAGTGAGGGTACCTTATCCTTTTCCAGGCTTAGGTCCACTAAAGTAAGGTTTTCATTGGCCTTGCCCAACCCTGGCTCACAGCAGGGACCACAGGGAGTAGCTGCTGCCTCTGGTTTCCTGGGTCCTTGTCAGTGAAGACAAACTGTGAACCTTCTATCTGCAGGATCTGCAGGGCCCTCCCTGTGCAAGATGGAGGGGATGCCGCCCTTTCACCTTCCTCCCTGTTCTTGGACACAATCACAATGCAGATGCACTTTGTCAACTGTAAAGTGCTGTGCCTGTCAGCTTAATGGCGTTGAGAACCTTGCTAAGACAACTGGGAGCAGAGGAATGGCAGTGTTGTTCCATATTCACTTTTATTTCCAAGCGTGACAGTAGTTAGTTCCAGCTCCTCAGGTTAGGAATCACATCTGATTCCCCTGTTGGTCCCCAACACCCAACCCAGGCATACATGTCAGCCACTCAGAAAACATGGCTGAACCACTGTGAATAGGATTGACCTCAGTCACTACAGAGCCACAGGGACTGTGGCTTGGGCTTTTTTTTTTTCTTTGGTACCAAAGATTGAACTCAGGGGTACTCAACCACTGAGCCACATCACCAGTCCTATTTTTTGTGTGTGTTTTATGTAGAGACAGGGTCTCACTGAGTTGCTTAGCTCCTTGCCATTGCTGAGGCTGACTTTGAACTCGCGATTCTCCTGTCTCACCCTCCCAAAGTGCTGGGATTATAGGCGTGCGCCACCGTGCCCAGCCCCAGCCTTTTTAAGTTTTTACTTTGAGACAGTTTCACTAAATTGCTGAGTCTGGCCTCAAACTTGAGATCTTCCTGCCTCAGCCTCCCGGGTCACTGGGATTACAGGCATGCACCGCCCCACCCAGCTTACCTCATGTGTTTTCTAAGAGAGGGGTTGGGGTAGGGCGAGGGTGGGGGTCCCTAACTGGCTTCCACTTGGCTTCTTATCATCTTGTTTCTTTGTTGAGTGTATGTCCCACACCTCCCCGCTCCCCTTCCACCTAGTTCCCATGCTTCCCTTGTGGCCTTAAGCCCTAGGAAAACTCTCTTCTCACAGGGGCACATGGGGACTTCCCAGGGCTTTTCTTTGGTAGGACGCAGTTTCACCAGCTCCCCTTCCTGTCTGACACTCACCACCTCTCCATGGTCCACAAAGGGAAAAGAACATGGTGGCTCCTTCACTTCCCAACTGGGGAACTCAGGTAAGCAGTTCCCCTCCTTCAGCCTCAGTTTTCCTTTCTATAAACTAGGAGAATGGATGGTTGGGATTATTAGAACACAATTCACACAAGCAGCCTGATAAATAGAGTTTATTATCTCTTTCCCCTGAACAATCTCATCCTCCCTTCTTTTCTTCTATTTCTCCTACTGATGCTGATTAAGCTTGATTTCTATTGGAGACAGGTAGAAAGACATCGTAATTGCCCTTCAGAGGTCTAAAGGGGTTGGGCACTTTGGCGCATGCCTATAACCCAGCAACCCTGGAGACTAAGACAGAAAGGTTGTAAGTATTAGGCCAGCCTCAGCAACTTAGTGAGACCCTGTCTCAAAATAAAAAATAAGGGGCTGAGGTTCTGGCTCAATTGTAGAGCGCTTGCCTCTCACACGTGAGACACTGGGTTCGATCCTCATCACCACTTACAAAATACATAAATAAATAAAATAAAGGTTTTAAAAAATCTTATTAAATAAATAATTAAATAATTAAAAAGGCTAGGGATGTGGTAGAGCGTCCCTGGGTTCAATCCCCAGGACAAAAAAAAAAAAGAACAACTCTAGAAGGGGAAATAAAAAAAATAAGCAGAAGCACTTGCTCCAAGGAGATAGGATAGCCATCAGCCCAGCTTTGAAATTTTCCTGAGGAACAGAAGCTTGAGAGAGTCTTCAGGCAAGGATGGCTGGTGAAGAGAAGAGCTGTCTGAGTTATCTAAGGAAGCTTATTTTTTGGAGCTCTTCCAAAGTCCTGTTGCCTAATTTTGTATTCATAATGTTTTTTTTTTTTTTTTAAAGAATGCATTATTTGGGGCTGGGATTGTGGCTCAGTGGTAGAGCACTTGCCTAGCCTGTGCGAGGAGGCCCTGGGTTCAATCTTCAGCACCACATAAAAATAAATAAAATAAAGGTATTGTGTCCATTTACAACAACAACAACAAAAAGAATGTATTAGTCAACTTCCTGCTGTTGTGACAAATCAGCTTACAGGAGAAAATTTTTATTTTGGTTTATAGTTTTGTGGGGTTCAGTCCATGACCACACAGACCAGTGTGGGAGGCAGTCTGTAATGGTGGAAGCATGTGGTGGAGGAAAACTGCTCATCTCATGATGGCTGGAAGTAAGGAAAGAGAGAAAGGAGCCAGGGACAAAGTATACCCTTCAAGAATACATTCCCAGTGACCTATTCCTCCAACTAGGCCCCACTTCCAGAAGTTTCCACCATCTCCCAATGGCCTGTTATGCTAGAACTCCATTGATGGATTACTCCATTGCCAGGGCCCTCCTGAGCCAGTCACTTCCCAAAGGCCCCTCCTCTGGACATTGCTGCCTTGGGGACCAAGCCTTTAGCACATGAGTATCCAAGGGACATTTCAGATACAAACCATAACAAAAACTATACAAAGTTCTTGAGCTTTGGGCCTCTCAAACCCAAAAGTATCCCTCCTGAAGCCTGTGGGAAAGCCTACCTGACTGTTGGGAAGGTTTCTCCAAAGGTTTGGCATCATCCTCATCTTCCCTGGTCAGCCTCAGGCAAGCCAGGGCATCTCTGGGTGTCCAGGGCACCTGCTTCCTGTTGCAGGCAGGGCTGTGTAACCATAGATGAACTCTGAGTTCCCTGAGGGTCAAGGTCCTTCCAAATGCCCTCCCCCTAAAGACCTTGCTCACGGCAGGCCTCAGTGTTGCTCAGGCCCATGGCCTCCTGGGCTGGGGGGAAAGCTGGCCTGAGGTGGCCTGGCTACCCAAAGATGATCAAAACCTAAGCCAGGGCCTTTTGTGTACAGAGATACCCCTCTGCTTCCCAGGTGTCCTTAGTGGTAGAGAGGGGGCTGGAAATCACAGTGGCCAGAAAACCCTGTCATAATCCAGTGGCCAGGATAAAAGGGAAACCTCAAAAACCATTTGGACCTTTAAAGTGTAGCTTAAATGCACTAGGAGCCAGGAGGCTGTACTTAGCTAAGAGCTTCTGCATCAATTATGAATCTTCTCCTGTTTGTAGCCTGACTTCCTGGGATAGGCCTAGCTGGGTCCCACTAGCCAGCTGAGGGAGACTAAGGCCCCAGCATCCTGCAAGATCCTGCCAGGTCCACAGTCTCTGGACAGGGTTCAAATGCTGGATGGGCCCAGGGCAGTATGGCCACTTCCAGCCACTACCAGTAGCTTCAGCAGTAGCTCATCCTTGGAGGCACAGAGGCTGTGTAGGCCTGCTCTTTGTGGTCTGGTAGGCATCCCTGAGCAATAGCCAAATTGTGGAAGCAACTCAGTGTCCCATCAAGGACAGATGAATGGATAAGCAAAATACGGTATTTACATATAATAAAATGTCAGTCACCCTTAAAAAGGGAAGAAATTCTGATATATGCTACAACATGGATGAACTTATGCTAAGTGAAATAAGCCGGTCACGAAGGGACAAGCACTGTGTGATCCCACTTACACAATGAACCTAGAGTAGTCTGATTCACAAACATAAAAAGTGATACGATGCTCACCAGGGCCTGGGGAGGAGAGAAGAGAGAATCAGGGCTGAAGGGACACAGAATTGTCAATTTTTCAAGATGAAGAGTTCTAGAAATGGATGGTGATAATGTCCACACAACAATGTGAATGTCCTTAATGCCACTGAACTGGACACTAAAATGATTAGGATGATAAATTTTATGTTTTTTTTTTTTTTTTAAACTTTTTTTTTTTAAATGTTTTTTAAGTTGTAGATGGACACAATGTCTTTATTTTATTGCTTTGTATGTGGTGCTGGGGATCGAACCCAGGGCCTCACGCATGCAAGGCAAGCGCTCTACCGCTGAGCTACAATCCCAGCCCCGATAAATTTTATGTTATGTGTATTTTATGATTTTAAAAAAATAAAAATTTAAAACTAAGAAAAAAGAGACACAAGAGCCAATCTGAATGGGGCTTTCAATGGTCAAATCTGGGGCAATTTGAGCATCAAAATAAATAATGATCTATGAGTCAATATCATTCCAAATAAGTCAATAAACAAACGGGAAAAATAGTTATTTTTTTTTGTTGTTGTTGTTTGTTTTTGGTTTTTGGTACCAGGGATTGAACTCAGGGGCACTCAACCACTGAGCCACACCCCCAGGCCTATTTTGTGTTTTATGTAGAGACAGGGTCTCACTGAGTTGCTTAGCGCCTTGCCATTGCTGAGGCTGGCTTTGAACTCGCGATTCTCCTGTCTCAGCCTCCCTAAGTGCTGGGATTACAGGCGTGTGCCACCGCGCCCGGCTGAAAAAAAAAAAGCTCTTACTTATAGAATAGTGTGAACTAATAAATGTGAACAGAATAGTGGAATTAAGAAAGATCAGATTTTTGCAATTGTCATAGAAATATCTGACTCAGGAAAAATCATTAAATGTTAAAACTTGTTATGTGAAACCTGGATAAGGAACAAGATATTTGCACTCTCAAACACTCTCCTTACAAAATATTTATTACTTTTACTTATAAATTAAAGAGTATAATATGCTCAATAATCAACAGTAGTGAAACCTGGTACACCCCATCTAAAGGACAAAAGTGAATATCACCAGTGATAGGGAAAATTTAGCATGTATAACCTGAAAAGATGCAATGAGAACACAGTGTCACTTCCTTATGCTCTTGCCTTAACACATAGAATCAAATAAACTCACATGGAGGGACATTCTACAGAATAACCAGCCTGTAAGTTTTACAAAGGTATGAAAGTAAAGATTGATGACCGTCCTGAACTGAAGGCTACTGAAGAGACTCGATGTCTAAATGAACATGAACTGGTTCTCTTTCTCCTCTCCTCTGCCCTTTTTCCTTCTGAGTGCTCTCTCTCTCTCTCTCTCTCATTCTCTCCCTCTCCTCTCTCCTCTCTCTTGCTACCAGAGATTGAACCCAGATGTGTTATACAACTGAGCTACAACTTCAGCCCTTTATTTTTCAGTCTGAGACAGGGTCTTGCTAAATTACTGAGGCTGACCTTGAATTTGCCATCCTCCTTCCTCAGCCTCCAGAGTCACTGGGATTACAGGCACATGGCACCATGCCTGATTTTCTGACCCTTTCGATATAAAAGGACATTATGGTGAAACTAGAATGGTGTGTGTGGATTAGACATCAGTAACATAGTGTCCTGACTTCATTGGTTGTAATATGTGGTTTTGTAGGAGAGTGTACCTGCTTTAATTTACTCTCAAATGGTTCAGATAAAAACAACTCCTTCTCTCTGGCATGGTGGTACATGTCTGAAACCCAACCACTCAAGAGGCTAAGGCAGGAGGATCATAAGTTAGAGGCCAGCCTGGGCAACTCAGTAAGGCCTGTCTCAAAACAAAAAATAAAAAGGGTTGGGGGGGCTGGGGTTATGGCGCAGTGGTAGCGTGCTCGCCTAGCACGCGTGAGGCACTGGGTTCGAACCTCAGCACCACATAAAAATAAAAAAAAATAAAGATATTCTGTCCACCTACAACTAAAAAATAAATATTAAAAAAAAAAAGGGTTGGGGATGTGGCTTAGTGGTAGAGCACTTGCTTAGCATGTGTGAAACCCTGGGTTCAATCCCTGGTACCATAAAACAATAAAAATAACTCTGTCTCCTTCTATTAATACTTCTTTCTTGTGACCCACTCCTGGGGACATATCCAATAAGAATAAGTGCTAATGTCCACCAAAAGTCATGGAGAAGAATATTTATAGCAGCTTTATTTGTCATAGTCTTCTGTATCAGTCTGCTCAGGACACTTCAACAGAATGCCACAGCCTGGGCAGCTTAGACAACAGACTTCATGTTCTCACAGCTCTGGGGCTGGAAGCCCAAGATCAAGGTGCTGGCCAGGTTGATTTCTTTTTTTTTTTTTTTTAATGTTTATTTTTTAGTTGTAGGTGACAGAATATCTTTATTTTATTTTTATGTGGTGCTAAGGATCGAACCCAGTGCCTTATGTGTGCTAGGCGAGCACGCTACCACTGCACCATAATCCCAGCCCCCAGGTTGATTTCTAATGAGGCCTCTCTTCCTGCTGGGACACGGCTAGCTTCTCACCATGTCCTTGCATGGCCCTTACTCTGTGTGCGCACGCTCTTAGGTTTTTTCCTCTTCTTATAAGGGCACCAGTCCTACTGGAATAGGGCCCCACTCTGCTGACCTCATTTCAACCTCATTGCCTCCTTAAAGGCCCTGTCTTCAGTCATATTGTGGGGCTTAAAGCTTCATTCTAGCCAGGTGCGGTGGTGCACACCTGTAATCCCAGTGGCTCAGGAGGCTGAGGCAGGAGGATCTCAAGTTCGAAGCCAGCCTCAGCAACTTACTGAGGCCCTAAACAATTCAGCAAGACCCTGTCTTTAAAATATAAAAAAGGGATGTGGCTCAGTGGTTAAGTGCTCCTGGGTTCAATACTTGGTACCCAAAACAAAAACAAACAAAACAAAACAAAAAAATAACTAAATTCTACAAATTGTGAGGGGACACAATTCAGTCCATAACACTACTCAAATGCCCACCAACAATAGGAGGCATACATGGTGGTACATTTATAAAGTGGAATGCCACCCAGCAATGAGACTGAGCAAATAATTAATATATGCAATTTTGGGGGGAGGTACCAGGGATTGAACTCAGGGGTACTCGACCACTGAGCCACATCCCCAACCCTATTTTGTGTTTCATTTAGAGACAGGGTCTCACTGAGTTACTTAGCGCCTCGCCATCGCTGAGGCTGGCTTTGAACTCGTGATCCTCCTGTCTCAGCCTCCCAAAGTGCTGGGATCACAGGCATGCACCACCGTGCCCGGTTGGATTAATTTTAAAGACATAATCTTAAGCAAAAGAATTTGAATACAAAAGAACATACACTGTGTGGTTTCATTTATATGTGGGTCAGGAAAAAGACAAACATGTAGTAAAACTCATGGTGCAGTGGATTTAAGGAATAAAGTGGATTTAAGGTTGGGCATGGCCTGAAGGAAAAATAAAGGAGACTACCAAAGGTCTGGTAGGTTCTTCAGTTCAGTCTGAGTAGTGGTGACATGATGGATGTTTACATATGTGAAATCAATCAAGCTATACATGGGAGATGTGCTGGCCTACTGTGTAAGAGTTACAGCTCCTGTTTACAAAAACCAAGAAGTGTGGAATGTAGTGCTGAATGAACTGATAAAAAGGTCAGAGGGTATGGACAGGGAATCAGGGAGTGGCTGGGAGTGGCCGGGGAAGGAGGCTGGGCCTAGTCCCAGGGCCTTGGAAGGAGTTTCAATCTTTTTCCTTGTAAGGAATTTGGATTTTTCCCCCACCAAAAATGGAAAGCCATCAAAGGGGTCTAAGCAGGAAGTGACATCATCACATTGCATTTTACAGAGGGCTCCACAGGTTAGAGAGGCAGGGATGGAGGCAGACAGACCAGGAATGAGGCTGCTATGTCCCAGCCTGGGATTATGTGGCTTGGCCCAGCATGGTGGCGGTGGGGAAGGAGTGCAGTGGGCAGCTGTGCAGAATCATTAGGTTGGTGATGAACTGTAGGTAGGACCTGGGGGTCAGGAGTCCCAGAGACCCCAAGTCTTACCTTGGGTGAGCTCTGCACTGTGATGAATTCTCTGGGACTGGGATCCTGGAGGGGAGGAGGTTTGGGGACAGCAGAGGAGGCAGTAGGAAGAAAACGCTTGGAAAAGACAAAGAGAACTGGCTGGAATGCCTATAACTAGGGACCAGGAAGGTACCCCAATGAGGGGGTGATCAGTGCAATAGAGTCGGGGAGACCATGTCCAAATGCAGCGATGGCAGCTGCTTGCCAGAGCTGGGTTAGAATGAAGGACCAGCTGAACAGGCCTCCCAAATGCTCAAGAGAAGGTGGAAATGGAGATTTTGACATGGAATCTGTTAATTTTTTTAAAAAATATTGTTAAATTGAAGTATACGTATGAAAGAGGGCATATACCAGGCATGGTAGTGCACACCTGTAATCCCAGCAGCTTAGGAGGCTGAGGCAGGAGAATTGCGAGTTCAAAGCCAGCCTAAGCTAAAGCAAGATGCTAAGCAACTCAGTGAGACCCTGTCTCTAATTAAAATACAAAAAAATAGGTCTGGGGATGTAGCTCAGTCTTTAAGCACCCCTGGGTTCAATCCCCAGTTTTAAAAAAAGAAGGGGGCAGGGCTGGGGTTATGGCGCAGTGGCAGCGTGCTCACCTAACATGCATGAGGCACTGGGTTTGATCCTCAGCACCACATAAAAAAATAAAAAAATAATAAAGATATTCTGTCCACCTACAACTAAAAAAAAATTTTTTTTTTTTTTAAAAAGAAGGGGGCATACATTCTAAGTTAACAGCTTGCAAAATGATCATGAAGTGAACTCCTGACTTATTCCGGAAATCTGCTGATTTCCAAAACTCTGTAACTGCTGCAGGCCAGACTGAATGGGTTTGCATTCACCAGGGGCCACTGTTTGAGAAACCTGAAATGGATGTTGGAGAAGAAACTTGGCTATCTTTGGGGTCAGGGTTGTGGGTGAGGCAGGAAGAGCTGGTGAGGAGAGAGCTGTGGTGGAGCTCCAAGGAATGCCAGTTCTGGGTAGCAGGTGTTGGGGAGGAGTGGAGCCCACAAACATCCTGTGAGAATTTGTTAGCATCCTTGGTGAGGTCCTTGGGTGTATTTTTTTCCCCCAATGCTGGGGATTGAACCCAGAGCCTTGCACGTGCTAAGCAAGTGCCCTACTACTGAGCCACATCCCCAGCCCTTTTTGTTTTATTTTTGAGATGAGTTCTTACTAATTTTCCCAGACTGGCCTTGAACTTGAGATCCTCCTGCCTCAGCCTCCCAAGTCGCTGAGATTACAGGCATGTGCCATATGACCCGCCTCTGGTATACTCTGAAAAGCCTGCAATCCTATAGCTTCTTTCTGGAAACACCAGCAGGGGAGCCACAGGGGCAGCTCCGTGGGGAAGGCATTGGGAGACTCAGGGTCATAGGAGATGGGCCAAGAGACTGCTAGGCCCCCACTAGTCCAGCCTGTCCTGGAGACACTTCACTGCCTGGGGCAGCAGGACAGGTGCAGCCATGCTGTTCAGACTCACTCGCTATTTGAACGAATCAGCCTGCACAAACCTCAGTCTCTTCAGCTACAAAATGAAAATAAAACCTCCCTAACGGAGTTGTCAAAAACAGAAAATGAATCAGTGCATGTAGAACACTTAGTGTGATGTCCAACACTGTTGATGCCACACACTACCCGCTTCTGACCCATCCCTATGCCTGCCCTAATACTAGCCTGGCCCCTCATCTCGAAGATCAGATCTCTCTGAGGACCTTGGACCATACAGGTTTGAGTTGCACACAGAGTTATCACTCTGAGAAGGTCTGTTGGATGGGAATAGTCTTTGGATCCCTAAGGAAGGGAGTTCAAATCATGGAAGTCAGGTGGGGAGACTCTGGGCCTAGGCCTTCCAGGTGAGTATCTGGGATCAGTCTGGATAATCTTGCTCTTGTACCCACCTTCTCGTGAGCCCCAGGGGCCAATACCCGGCCAATACCCCATCAGCCACTTCCAGGTCGATCTAATCCCATCTGCTCTCATCCATTCATTCCGGAACATGGCCAGGCTGCCCATCTCCATGTTTACACGGGGCTGTTACCTGAAGGGAGGGCGTCTTCCCTAGTCTCCACCGGCCCACATCACCCCCAGCTCTTCTCATTAGGGCCACCTGTGCCTCTCCCAGAACACACTTCATAGTCATTTGTGCCAGTGTCTTCGATCCACGTGGGTACTGAGCACCTGGGGTCATCCTGGGGACATCCACTCTTTAGCCCCGCATTGCAGAGCTGTCCCCAGGGTATCTGTGCACCTGTCAGTGACATCGGGGTTGTTTCCAATTGGGGGTTATTCAGAATGAGGTTGGTTGTGGATGCTCTTGACAAGTCCTGTTCTCGAACCCCTACCTCCCTCCCTCTAGAGACATCAGCTCTGCCCCGACCTCTTGCACACACGCGGGTGGACACAGAGCCATAGGCTTTTGTGGACACCAGAAAAGCATCCTGACTCTTCCTTTCCACCATTAACTGCCTCTTCTTCTGAGGCGACCCTAGCTCTGACTGCTCTGACATTTTTTTTGGAGGGGAGTTTTTCCATATCTTTCTTCTGGCCAGGAGGGTCCCTGGGTAGGTCTTTGGAAATCAAGTGAAAGGCAATGCAGAGAAACGTCCCCTGTTCTATCATATTCTCAGAGGTGTTCGCTGTCTCGCTCCCTCTGACTGTGTCCTCCTTAGCAGTCATAGCAGTCCTCCCTGTGGTCAGTGACATCAAATGTGGGAACCTGGCAGCCCAGACCTGTCTGTCCTCAGCCAGCAGTTCATCGGGGAGGGGGCATGGAGTCTCCATACCTCTGAATCTCAGGGGTTCCTGGAGCCTGGCGCTGGGGTAGCTAGGGACATATGTGCTGGCTGAATGAGCCAGCAGCTCACTCTGTACAGCGAGGGGTGTACTGGTCCTCGAGGGAGCGGGCCTCCTTGGGTGAGTGGAATAAGCCAATTGCACCCCCACCTCTTTCCCTGGAGGAGGGATTTTGTGGGCTTTGCGTAAAAGGATTAAGGCTTTAGCCTGCTCAGCAGAGAGAAGGGCTCTCCACTAGAGTCCCGTGGCAGTGTGGTCGTGTGTCTGTGTGTCCACATGTACATGTGGGCTGCCATAAGCCTTGATTCACGGAGCTGTGGCTGTCTCCGTTGGGAAATGGG
This sequence comes from Geosciurus inauris, assembly GCA_004024805.1. NCBI lineage: Eukaryota > Metazoa > Chordata > Mammalia > Rodentia > Sciuridae > Geosciurus > Geosciurus inauris. The sequence goes on along the minus strand of PVHX01000856.1, from coordinate 214,423 downwards.
CACATGGCTTTGCTGCCCATGCCCTAGGAGCCCAGGGGCACTGCAGGCCGTGGGGAGGGGCAGTGGGCTGGAGGAGATGCCAGGGAAACATCAGCCCCCACACAGTGGCAGTGGGGTGGGGGAAGATCCTAAATCCCCAGGAAGATCAGTTCACACCACCTTAGCTTAGACAGGTGCGTAAGTTCAGACAGGGCGCAACTTGCAACTATCATACAGCAAGGCAATAGCAGAAAGGAGACTAGAGACCCTGCTCCTGGCCCAGGGCCTAGTCCTTGATTTTTTTTTTTTGTACCAGGGATTGAAATCAGGGGCACTCAACCACTGAGCCACATCCCCAGCCCTATTTTGTGTTTTATGTAAAGACAGGGTCTCACTGAGTTGCTAAGCGCCTTGCCGTAGCTGAGGCTGGCTTTGAACTCGTGATTCTCCTGTCTTAGCCCTAGTCCTTGATTTTTCCAGTAGAACCTTGCAAGTGGCAGAGGCTCATCCTGTCCACATCCTGCAATGTCTCTTTCTTCTGCCTCCCAACCCCAAAGGGTGCTACTGAGGGGGAGCCTGAGGTGAAACTCTTCCCAGGGGCCTTCTCATGTGCACAAGGATGAGTGGGTGGGTCTCAGCTACAGCCTTAAGGGGAACATGTGTCATGGGCCATCGGTGTCCACAGAGGATCTTTTGCTATACGAGAAGTGGGATGACTTTTACAGTCCTTCAGGGGAGCAGCCCGGCTTGAGGGATGGGGTGGTCTGGATCTGTCTGAGGTATGATTGACTCTTGACCATTTTCAGGGACATGTGACCAAGCCCTGTGCCAAGAAGGAGCAGGGTTAGAAGGCGTGAGTGCTGTGGAGCCCAGCCAATGGGGACTCGAGTTGTGGGGGGAATATGGGTGCCATGGGAGAGAGGCCTTCACCCACCTTCTCAGAGCCCAGCACATGGGTGCCGACGAGAAGGAACCCACTTTGGGGAGAGTAGAAATAAGGATCTGCCTGGTACACTGGCGCACGCCTGTAATCCCAGCAGCTGGGGAGGCTGAGGCAGGAGGATTGTGAGTTCAAAGCCAGCCTCAGCAAAAGCAAGACGCTAAGCAACTCAGTGAGACCCTGCCTCTACATAAAATAAAAAATAGGGCTGGGGATGTGGCTCAGTGGTTGAGTGCCCGAATTCAATCCCCGGTACCCTGTCCCTCACAAAAAGAAAAAGAAACAAGGATCTTTGGGCAGAGGACATCAAAAGGAGGTCAGAGAAGGAGAGAAACCTGTCCTGCAGGTCTGTGTATCCTTTGTGCCCCACCACACTTGCTTCCTCTCCACCTACCAGAAGACAAACCCAAGCAGCAGCCTGCTTGGTCCTGGGAGAAGCACAGGGTGGGGAAAGAGAAGTGGTCCAAGAAGGACTGGCCCATGCTACAGTGCCTCGTCCAGCCTGGCCTGCACTTGCTGTGGCTGCCTGGGCTTCGTCAAGGCACTGGGCGCAGAACCTGCAGCCAGTTGGCTCTGCTGTCCAGCTGTGGCTTGGAGAGGCCTCCCTCTCCTCAGCTTTAATACAGTATGTGGAGCGGGAGGGAGAGGCCAGGTCTAAAAGCCCACGCGGGTCCTTCCTATTAGACCTGGCCTCTGTTCCCGGCTCTTGTCCCTGAGCCTTCTTGGGACAAGAGCTAGGTTTCAACTGACCAGCTTAGGCCATGTTCTAGGGTCAGATTGTCAGCACTTGGAAAGGAACTTAGAAAGCAGCTGAGGTCCTGTGGGCATGTTAAGGTGGGGACAGTGAGGCACAGGGGACAGTCTAGTCCTACGTGAGGACTAGACTGGAACCCAGTGTCCCCATCTCCTGGTACCCAGGCAGCCATACACCGCCCCCGGCTCTTCTTAGCAGGAAGCACAGCATTTTCTCTGATCTGAGCAGGGGGCAGGGAGGCAGCTGCTTGGTCCCTTGGGCCCCAGGCCAGTCCAGACAGGCTCGACAGGAATCTGCTCTGGTCAGAGCCGCCTTCCCCAGGGCTGCCCCAGGCTGGGCCCAGGGCCTCAAGGTCCTGGGGACATTTTACTTTCTGCCTGGCTTCTATATGCATTGTGGTTTCCCCCTGGAAGGGCTGAAGTGGGAACAGCAGGGCTGCTCTGGGGGCTGGGCCACGTCCTGTGGGAAAGTCTGGGCTGTGCAGCAGGAAATTTGGAATTCGGCAGCCCAAGTCCCGCGATTCCCACGCTGTGGGTCATGGGCTCAGCTCTGGCTTCTCCAGCTACCTGGGCCATGTTAGAGTAAGTGGGTGACCAGGTCCTCCAGGGTGCGAACCGGAAGAACCTTCTAGTTCTGATGCCTCACCTCTTTCACAGATGTGGAAACTAAGAGAGGGACGTGGACTTGGCCAAAGCCCCCTCCTGGCCCATGGCAGGGTAGGCCTGGAATAAGGCCACCTGGTTCCCAGCTCAGGGCTCTGTCAATGCGCCTGGAATCCCCTCATCCCTCTGGGCCTTGCTGGGGTGGGTGGACTCCAGGGACACCCACAGCCCTGCATTTCCCATGACTTCTCGGGGCCGGGGCAGGGAATGTGTGCCGGAAGGGGCCTGGCCTTTTCCACTGGGCCCTGGCCACAGCCCAGGCTCTGGGCAGAGGGAAGTTGGGAAGGAAGCACCCACTGCTCTTGCTCTCCCTAGGGTCCCCTTGGTGGCTGGGCTGCCCCTGAGAACACTCCTCCCAGCACAGGCTCTGCTGTGCTCAGCTTTGGAGCCAAAATTTGGATGTGAACTCCAGTTCCCCACCTACCAGCTAAGCAACCCTAGGAAGGCCATGCTGCTCCCTGTGCCTTGGTTTTCTATTCACAAAGGATCATGGGAGTAGAAACATTGTGTGAGCCACGAGGCCTCAGCACTGGCCATCCACCTACCCAAGCAGCTGCTAGAAAGAGACAAAAGAGCCGTCTTGCCCACACAGACCTCCTGCACACAGGCTGTGGCAGGGCCCATGGGAGCAGTGAAGGTACTGAGCCCTCCCCAGACTTAACTACTGGGCCACATCCCCAGCACCTCCCCCACGCCTTTTTTTAAAACAAGGTCTCACTAGGTTGCTTACAGCCTCGCTAAATTGCTGAGGCTGGCTTCGAACCTGCAATCCTCCTGCCTCAGCCTCCCGATCCACTGAGATTACAGGCATGCGCCACCACACTCACTACCCTGGATAATTCTTGCCCTATCTAGGGAGTGTTAGGGGGAGGGTGGCCTGGCCAGTGGCTGCACTGTGTAGGGCCCACTCTGTTCCTGCCACCCAGCTTCCCTGTGCTCTCCATGAGGGGAGCTGGTGATGGAGCCATCTCTCAGGGAGCAGCCCCTGTTTTTTATTAATCTGCAGGACAAAGGAAGAACAGCCGTCCTGCTGAGTAGCCTGGGAGAGGGAGCTGGGATGGAGGGGAAGTCGTTTATCTTCCCAGCCTGTCTGCTCCAGGGACTGTTTTGGCGAGTGATGAGGAAAGAGAAGCCAATTTGCAGCTTCTTGGAGGAGAAGGTCTCTGCTGCTGCTGTCTGGCACGGCTTTGCCCCCTTGTCCTCTCTGGCCACCTGCCTCTTTAATCCATTTAACGCCTTTTCTTGATTTTTTATTTTTTTTCAATCCGTCTCCTCAGCTCAGGCCCCCAGGGCCTCCTTGACAGGAGAAAGAGAAAAGCATCTCTTGGTCCCAGTCTCAGCAGCCCCGGGGCAGTTCCCTGGAAGGGGACAGCTTCAAGGTCAAGCTGATGCTGGCTGACCTTGAAACCCTCCCCCTCCACCCCCTCCCCCCATGTACCTCCACTCTCACTGAGCTCCATCACATTTAAAAGCTGTTAAAAGCGCCTGTCTGGTTGGCTGCCTCCATGGGATCAGAATCGATGGGTAGGGGGACAGACTCAGTTCAGGGTTTCTAAGACCCTGCAAGGGAGAGATGGGGGTCTGCCCTGGGGATCCAGGCCCCAGGGGCTGCCTGGCAACTTCCCACCCATTGGATAGTAGTGGGAGGAAGACAGAAGAGGACAGGGAGGTTGTCCTCTGCGCATTAGGTTTCTGAAAGACTCCTCCTACAGTTGTGCCTGATCTACCTGTGCAGCACCTACCCTAGCCAGGCACTCGCCTAAGGGCTTAAGGTAGGTGAACTCATTTCATCTTCACAACAACCCTGGGAAGGAGGGTTATTATTAACCCCATGTTACATCCAGGGAAATGACGCAATGAGAGGTTAAGTAACTTACCCAAGGCAACACAGCTGGTAAACGGCAAGGCTGTGATGGGAACTCTAGAATTCTGGCTCCAGAATCCCTGCTGTATCTGGGGCCTGGCTAGGCAGCTCCTTGGGAAAGGACAAAGCTATGCTCTTTTGGTGACATCTTCACAGAGAAATACAATCATTCTGATGTTAACAGACATAAGAACTAGAACTCAGGAAAGTTAAGACTAGAACGCAGTGGTAGTGGCTGTCGATGGTCACCTGCCCACTCTACCCAAATTGGTATTGCTTCTGGGCTGCAGGTGGCAGCTGCCTTGGGGCTGGGCACAGAAAGCATCTCCTGTCTGGGGATTGCCAGGGCTTTGGCCTTGAATTGCCGTGTGGTCACAGATAAGCCTTCCCTGGGCCTGTTTCCTCAGGAGAGGGTCTGAGGGAGGGGCAGGCATGGGGGTTGGTTATGGCCTGGCTTTGGGCCTTTATTAAATCCCAAACAAACCTAGCTGCAGGCTTCCATGGTGGCTTCAGAGGCCTCCCCAGGCTTTTGTCTGCCTGCTAATGGTGTTTAGCGCTCCTGCAGGGCCTGGCAGCTTCAAAACCCACAAAGACTTGCAGCCAGTTAGCTCCTAGTCAGGAAGGCTCCCTGACCTTCCTCCTTCACTCCACCTTGCCTGGTGGAGCTGAGCAAAGGGCAGCCTTGGGGTGTGGAGGTGAAGAAGAGAGAGGGCTTTTCCAGGAGTGAGAGGTGAGAGGCCTAGGCGCCCCACCCCCAGCCCAATCTCACCTGGTCCCAGCTGCTTCCACAAGGGGCTGAGGAGCTGGAAACTCCACCATTTGAGAGACCTTCAGATGAACCCAAAGAGGCCCACTTTCCAATGGCATTTGTTATGCCAAAGCCTACATACATGATTCCCATGGCCCTTCCCACCTCACGGCCTCGCACAAACCCTGCTCACTCTGCTATAGTCACACGGGCCTCCCCACTGGCCTCAAGCAGAGGGCCCACGGTTACCTCAGGGCCTTTGCACTAGTGACCCTGTCGCCAACATGCTCCTCCCCCAGGTCCTGGCTCCTTCGAGTCTCAGTTTTCACCCGCGTTTCACCCTCTCACAGAGGCCTGCCCTGAGCTCCACTTTAAACTGCCTCCTCTGGGTTCCCATCCCCCCCAGTCTGCTTTGTTGCATTACACAGATTTATTCCCCTCTGACATTCTGTGATGAATTTGTGTTGTTTTCTCTTCCTCATCCACTAGGAGAGTGGGGACTTATGTTTGCTTGGCTCCATCGAATCTCCCCCCAACACCACACAGTGCAGTGCCGAACGCAGTAGGTGCGCAGTAAGTACCTGTGAAATAGATGAACGGAGGAGTTTCAGCACTTCTCAAAGCACAAGAACATAACCTCTGTTTAGGGACCAGGGAAGGGAGTATTGGAAGACAGAGATTAGAGCCTTATCTCTGCTCTGTCCTTGCTGTGTGGCTTATGGGAAGTCACCCCAGCTCTCGGAGCCTTGACTTGCCAGCTGCACCCCTGTCCTCCCTGCCTCACAGGACTGCAGCAGATGGTTTCTGGGAAAGGGCTGGGCACTTGGCCACCCACAGGACCGCCCTGCTGCTCTCTGCCCCATCCAGCCCACACCTGCTGGCTGTGACCTCCTTGAGCCTTTCTCCATCTCTGAAATGGGCAACAAAGCAGACTAAGCCCCTCAAGCAGGTGGCACCCTGGGCCTGGTGAGCCTTCTGGAAAGGTTCACCAGGTTCAGATGCTGCTGGGTCAACAGGAAGGAACAAACTTCACCCCTCTTCCCTGAGGAAGGAAGACAAGGTTCACCTAGAAGCAGAGGACAGCAGAACTGGCAGGGATCTTGGAGGTCAGCAGGGTGGATGTTGGCTCCAGAGAGGGGTGGAGGGCTGGTACAAGGGTGGTGGTGCCCCTGCTCAGGCTGGGGCTGGCCTTGATCTCTGTTGCTTGAGCTATCAGATCTCACCTCCAGCATCCCATGTGAAACCAGAATGCTTGCTGCCTTGACCTTGTCCGTGGGACACTTTTTTTAGTTGTTGCTGGATCTTTATTTTTATTTATTTACATGTGGTGCTGAGAATTGAACCCAGTGCCTCACACATGATAGGGAAGCGCTCTACCACTGAGCTACAACCCCAGCCCCCATGGGCCAGTTTCAGCACAGCTCCTTGGACTTCCACAATGGGTTGGAGGTGGTGAGGGTAGGGAAAGAAAGTCCCAGGTTGGCGAGATTGGGAGAACAGTTTAAGAATGTAGTATACATAGTTGGGCGCTGTGGCACATACCATAGTCCCAGCGATTTGGGAGACTGAGACAGGAGGATGGCAAGTTTGAGCCCAACCTCAGCTACTCAGCAATTTAGTGATACTCTGTCTCAAGATAAAAAATAAAAAAGGCTGGGGATGTGCCTCAGTGGTAAAATGCCCCCAGGTTAAATCTCCAATACCAAAGAGAGAGAGAGAGAGGGAGGGAGGAGGTATACCCTGCAGGGCATGGTGGCACACACCTGTAATCCCAGCTTCTTAGGAGGCTGAAGCTGGAGGATTGCAAGTTTGAGGCCAGTCTCAGAAACTTAGTGAGACTTTTAACAATGTAGTGAGACTCTGACTCAAAAACTAAAAAAAGGGCTAGTGATATAGCTCAGAAGTAAAGCACCCCTTGGTTCATTCCTCAGTATGGCTAAAAATTAAAAACAAAAAACAAAAAAACAAAGATCTGGGGATGTAGCTCAGTGATAGAGCCCTTACCTAGTATATGTGAGGCCCTAGGTTTAATTCTCAGCACTGAAAAAACAAAAAATGAAGAATGCATTCTCTAGCTGTGGTTCATAGGACAGTCCAAAAGAAAAGCAGGGAAAGGATTATTCACCCACGGATAAAGAAACTGAGGCTCAGAGAGGGCATGGAACACAGAGCAAGGAAGTGAAAACTAGGGTTTATCTACTCTGCTTGCATCAACATAGGTTGCCGAGGTTGATCTAACGGATAGAAAACCCTCAACTCTGAGAACGGATTAGTGGCTGTCTACACAATCCTAGGTCAGATGACCTAGAGACACAGACCCATAGGGAGATACAGAGTCCTGGAAGCCTCCAGGGAGGTCATATCAATCATAATGACAAAGGAATAATAGGTAACACTTTTGGAACACTTAAGGGGAGCCAGTGTTATGCCAAACAATTTTTTTGGATTATCTCCATTAAGCTCTCATATTTGGAGGTACAGGCAGTAGTATATCCGCTATTTTAGTTGCTTCTTGGTAGCTCAGTGAGGGCAGGGCCACTCCCAGGTGCTATTCTGGCTGAGGGCTACCCACCATCCCTCGGCATTGCCCCAAACCGGGGCAGGCACCACAGAGACCCATCTGAAGTTGCTGAGGCAGGAGACAGGTTGCAGGTAGGCATTACCCCTGGATTGTTCTAGAATTATGTTCCCTGTGCTCTCTCTGGGCCTCACTTTCCTTGACCTCTTCTCATCTCGGATGTCCTTGAACCTGTGACCTGACTCATTCTCCTGTTCTGGATGCTTAACGAAGAGTCAAAGTTTGGGATCTCTTTTTTTTTTTTAATATTTTTTTTAGTTGTAGATGGACACAATGTCTTTTATTGCTTTGTATGAAGGATCGAACCCAGGGCCTCACGCATGCAAGGCAAGCGATCTACCGCTGAGCTACAGCCCCAGCCCCGGGATCTCTACAGGAGCAAAGACTTGGTAAAGAGAAGGGTGCTGAGGACGAGAGGGTTTGGCCAGAGTGAAATGACCAGGGAAGAGGGACCAGCGTTCCAGCCAGGTAGCCCAGCCTCAACAGTTTCCCCGTTGTGCATGGAGGGGGTTGGCTCTTCAGTCATTTGCAGAATTGTCACCCCAGGTTGGCAGCCGGAGGAGGAGAGGTGAGGGTGGCCCCTCCTTTCCGCGGTCCCCGCCCTTCCCTCTGGCTCCTTCACGGCCCCCAGCGCGCTGTGCAGTTATTAGTTTAGGTTCATTTAGAATCGGCTTAGCAACCCCACACCCCTGGAACCTGGAAGCTTAAAGCACAAGATGTCTGGCAAATGGAAATTCAATTGCTTTAATATAGAGACTATTTTGCTGCAGACGAACGGAGCCTCTTATTAAGAATCTGATGGAATTTCTAAACAGGGAGAGAGGCCCCGAGGAGGGGGCATCGCCCATCGCACACCAACATTGCTCTTGACATATTTATGGCTCCAATAAAATCTCCCATCTGGTATATTTTAAAATAAAATTGAAAATTTATCACTTTCCCGAGTTGGTTTGTCGTTCTCCCCAGGAGGAGATAGCCGGCCTGAGATTACAGGCAGAGGCAGCGGGCGAGCCGGCAGAGAAGGCAGAGAGGTTAGGCCGGGCTCTGATTTAAATTTCAATACCTTCCCCATTACAGCTGTCTGGGCTGGGAAAATTACTAGGGGGAAGCAGGCCACAGGCACCTCCCGCTTCTCTGGGAGCCCACTTGGCTCTTTCTGCGGAGGTCCACAGACTGAGTTTGTTTTCTCCCCTACTTGGCAAGGTCTGGATGAACCTTGTAAGAGAACCATGTAAGAGAGATGTGGGAGGAAGTCTAAGCCTTGGGAGGACAGTGCTTCAGGCCTGGGAATCAGCAGCACCCCACACCCTTCTGGAGCCCAGTGGACACCTTTTGGGGCTACTGGATGGTTCAAGAGGGCCTCCGTGTTTAAATTGGCAGGAGGGGGAAAATAAAAGTTCCCATTCTAACCAGATTAGGGTTCAATCTAAAACTCAGATCAGAACTTAAACTCTGGCCAGGAGCAAGACTTAGTCTGTAACCAAGGTCTTGGTTCAGGCTCAGGCTGGGTTCATTCTGTGAACGAAAGTGGGACACAGATTTCATCATCATACAAGTCAATTCTGAACCTCAGTTTCTTCTCCAGTTAAAAGGGCTATGTAGAGGAACAAATTAAAATAAGAATACCTTTCATTTTATATCATTTTACAGTTTCTTAACTGCTAGCACATAGTTTATCTAATTTGATCCTCACAATAGTCACTATTTAAAGGCAAGAATACCGGCTCAGAGAGACTAAGAAGCTTATCTAAACCAGGAATGGTGGCCCTCACCTGTAATCCCAGCCACTCAGGAGGCTGAGGCAGGAGGATCACAAGATCAAAGCCAGCCTCAGCAACTTAATGAGGCCCTAAGCTACTTAGTGAGACTCTGTCTTGAAGGAAAAAAAAAAAAATCAAAAGGGCTGAGGATGTAGTTCAGTGGTTACTACTGCACCCTTGGGTTCAGTCCCCACTCAGTACTAGGGGCGGAAGAAAGCAGCTTATCCAAGGCCATAGTCTGGAAATAGGGGTTGGGTCCAGCTCTTCCTGATTCCAACCAGTTCCTAGGGTATAACAACATAAAGAAGCGGTGATGGAGGATGCCCTTATCTACCTAGTCATCACATTCTCCTTTTTCCCATTCCACCTAAAAGACTACATTTCCATTTCCTAGCTGCCCATACAGCCAGGCAGCCAAGGAGATATGAGCAAGAGAACTGGATAGGATTTCTGGGAAAGTTCTGTAATAGAGAAGCAGAAAATACACGATCTTTCCATTCACCCCCTTCTTGCTTCTTGCCTGGAATGTAGACAGGATGGAGCCATTTTGGATTTAGCAGTGCTGAGACAAATGCTAAAGAGATAGAGTTTGGGATATTGATGACACGGTGGAGCCACCCTGGGCTGATGACCTCCAGATATGACAGAGTAAAAGATATAACTACTTTGCTTAGGTTGCTGTGATTGGATCTCTGCTACCAGCAGGCAAAAAGTAATTTCTAAGAGAGTCAAAAGTTATCCTAAAAAAGAGTACGGTCACATAAGCTTGGGAAATGCCAGGTTAAGCAGAGTTCTTGCAGAACTCCCTAAATGCGTTAGCTTTTAAATGCTAACCAGTTTTGGAAACCACCAAGTAAGGGACATACTGTACCACATTTCCCAAGTTTGCTTGGCATGGAAACTTTTGTTCATGGCATACTATGTATATGTGAAAGTGTGCATGACTGTGGGTCTGGGTGCTGGGAGACCACGTCCTGATGTCTGGCAAAGGCTGCAAGCACTTTTCCAGCATTCTCATTATTAAAACAAATGAAGACACTGGCTCTTTCTCTTTTGATACTCCTGAGCTTCAGCTGGCATGCATGATCAAAGGGAGGCTATGCCAGGCAGGGGAGAGCTAATGTGGGGACAAAGTGAGGGGAGCTGTTTGGGGAAAGAGGGTCTCCTTGTTGGGGCTGGAGCCTTGTTGGATGGGGCTTGGTTCACATGTACCGTGGCTGCCATAGGGAGAAGAGGACCCTGGGTGCCCTTGCCAGCATATGCAGGGTGCTAGCAGTGCTGTCTCCCCTCTCTCCCTCCCTCAAGGTCAAGAGCAATGGAGGCATAAGAATGGAAGGGGCTAGAAGAGCAAATGGCAGACTGAATGCTCTGCCCATACTCTCTGCCCTCTCCTCAACCTATCCCTTCAGTTTTCTGGAAGCTTCAGGCTAAATCATACACCTGGCACCCTGTCTCTGCCTCTGTGCAGTGGACTCCTCTCTGTCCTCTGTGGGGGTCCCACTGCAGACTGCAAAGTCTGACACAAAGTCTTGACACGCCCTTTCGATGCCATTTTAAGAGACAATGGCAGTCATAGAGGCGACTGCTGCCTGGCTGTGCAATGACTGCATCCCTGTGGGGGAACTGCCGACTGCCTAGCCAAAGAGCCGCCTCCCATGACTCCTCGGAGAACACAGCCATAGCTGAGGGCAGCCAGTCACCAGCCGTGCCAGGGAGGAATTCGGTAGCCCCTGGCATGGCAGCCTGGTGGAGGAAATGCAGGTGGGGTCCAGGGGATGGGGGACATGATATATAGAATCCCAGAATGAAGATGGGGGCTGGAGGCTCCCCCTGCCCCTGTTCTGTTCTGGCAAGTCCAGTCCATTCCCCAGACCCCAGTCTCCCTGATTGTGCAATGGAAATGACGTCAGGCCTCTGAGAACTTGGCCAGAGCTGGAATTCTAAGGTTCTGCTTTGTAAGGACATTGTAGGGAACCCAGGACAGGACAGAAAGACAACTAGCTCTCTCCTGCCAGGAAACTCCTTGAGGGTATATCCATGTCTGCTTCCCCTTTCCAGCCCCAGAAGCTGACTCTTCTGGCATGACTGGGTGGAAGAACCTGTCCCAGATTAGGGGTGGTGAATAATCATGTTGCAGCAGAAATGGGGAAACCAAGGCAGGAGAGGAGAGGAGACGAGAGGAGAAGAGATGGGTGGAAAAAAACAAGTCTGAGACCCCATCTGAAGAAAACTCAATATCAAAACCTTAACAAGGCACGGTGGCACAAGCCTATAATCCCAGCATTTAAGGAGGTTGAGACAGGAGAATCACAAGTTCAAAGCCAGCCTCAGCAATGGCGTGGCACTAAGCAACTCAGTGAGACCCTGTCTCTACATAAAACACAAAATAGGGCTGGGGATGTGGCTCCATGGTTGAGTGCTCCTGAGTTCAATCTCCAGTACCAAAAAAGAAAAGAAAGAAAGAAAAAGGCAATTTCCCTTGTGCTTGCTACTTAATGGACCATGGAGCAAAGTGGGCAGGTGGTCCATAGTAGAGGATTGGAAGCATTTCTTTGTAAATTCCCTGAAAATTCATTTACAATGCAGATGAAGCATCTTAGAAACAAGAATGAAAACAAAGTTTGGTTTTCATAAAGGCCAATTCAGAGGCACACTTCCTGTCCAGCCCAGGATGCTAGAGACAACAGTCCCCATTGGGGTAGAGGCTTGCATGGGTCCTGCCGAGGCCGACTGGTGTGCACACGTTTTAACCGGTGAGCTCACTAACATGCGTGTACAAACACACAGTTACTCAGATTTTCAGCAGAATCATTTTGGATTTGGTCTTCATGGAAAGGCCCTTCATGCCTAGATCTGGGTTTAGAATATTCAGTCACCTTGTGTAGCTACTGAGCACTCAGTAAGAGCCTGGAGTTGGTGACACCATGAGGAATAGGAGATGGCCCCTAGGCCAGGCACGGTGGCGCAAGCCTGTAATCCCAGCACTTAGGGAGGCTGAGGCAGGAGAATCGCGAGTTCAAAGCCAGCCTCAGCAACCGCGAGGCGCTAAGCACCTCAGTGAGACCCTGTCTCTACATAAAACACAAAATAGGGCTGGGGATGTGGCTCAGTGGTTGAGTGCCCCTGAGTTCAATCTCCAGTACCAAAAAAAAAAAAGGGTTGGGGATGTGGCTCAGTGGTCAAGTGCCCTGAGTTCAATCCCTGGCACACACACACAAAAAGACTAGCTTTAGCAATTTAGCAAGGCTCTAAGCTACTTGGTGAGACCCTGTCTCAAAATAAAAAATAAAAGGGGTTGGGGATACAGCTCAGTGGTTAAGTGCCGCTGGGTTCAATCTCCAGCGCCAAAAAGGAAAAAAGAAAGCAAAAAGAAAAAGAGGTAGCTCCTAAAAGAATTCAGGCCAGTGAGGGGAAACAGGTAAATAAATACCTTAGAGACCACAGCACTCTGGGAACATAAAAAAGAGAGGCATCTGTCCCAGGCATGGAGGGTCAGACAGGGCTTCCAGGAAGAGATGGAGCCTCACTCTGAAACAGTGACCACTAGCCACATGTGGCCATTTATATTTAAATTAATTGAAAACAAATTGAAAATCAGTTCTTCAGCCACAATAGCCACATTTCAAGTGAGTTGTGGCTACCATATTCCATTGTGAGAGACAAGACATCTCCATTGTCACAGAAGTCTAGGGAGGTGAACAGACTTTCTGTGGGCAAGGGTTATGGAGAAGTGGTAAGGGGACTTGGAAGAGAAAGGCAGCCTGCCCCCGGGACTGGAGCCCTGAGCACAGGTGTGAGGAGGGGACAGTAATGAATGGAGCCAGACGGGAGAGAAGAACTCAAATGGCAGCCAGTCTCTGCATGTGTTGGCAGGAGCTGAGGTTTTGTGCTGAAGGCATGGGGAGTCTTGGAAGGGTTTCAGCAGGAGAGGCAAGGTCAGGCTTCCAGGTGAGCGGAGCCTGGAGGAGAGCCCAGGGAGAGCCCAGGAGGGGAGGGAGGGCCTGGCCGCACGTGAGCCCAGAGGACCTGGAGTTGGACTGGCCTGAGAGCTGGGTGCTGGATGCCAGAGTCACTAGAACTGCCCTTCCAGAAGAGGAGAGTGACCTGGGGGTGGGACAGGCTGGTGGAAGTGAGGAGATGGCCATGCAGAGTGCAAGGGGAGATGAAGACCCCTGCAAGGGAGTGAGTCCCCTGGGGAGCATTGGGGCTGGAACTACTGACTGACTGCATGGTCATCAGCGAGTGGGTGGGGGTATAAGTCTCCAGAGAGTAATCCAGAGATTACGGGGCTCTGGGAAGCACAGATGAGGTAGTGGCCAAGAGACAAGGAGCCGGGGAAGCCAGTGTGCCAAGGAAGGGGAAGGGAGCCCAGGTGTTCCTTTGGAGGCATCATACATGGGGTTGAGGTTCTGTCCCCCCTTGGTCCCTTGATCCCTTGGTATGGAAGCTGTAGCTCTCAATCTGGGCAGGGATCCCGTGGGAGACAGGGCAGCATCTGGGCAGCAGGGGACAGGGCTCAGAGAAGGGGATGGGCATGGCTTTCACCACAGCAATGACAGGCAACAGGAAAGCTTGTGTTTTCCAAAAAGGGACAGAGCAGTCTCCCTCATCCCACGCGCTCTTCTACAGTGTGATCCAGGCCCCTGCTCCTGGAGGTGGAGATCTGCCTCCCTCTATAAACCTGGGTAGGCCAGTGACTGCTTTAACCAATGAACTTTGGCAGAGATGACACTCTGGGACTTCTGAGGTTGGGTCATAAAATGAAAATGCAGTTTCTACCCCATCTAGACACTCTTGCAGCCCTGAACTAACATGTAAGGTGTCCTATCAGACTGAGCCACCGTGCCCTGAGGAGGCTGCTATGAGCATGGGCGATGTGCAGGAGGTTCTGGTTGGCAGCCCCCCAGCCTGGCTCCCCACCTACACCAGCATCAACTGCCAGGTCTGAGTGAGCAAGTCTTTGGATGAATATTTTTTTTTTGGTACTGGGATTGAACCCAAGGATGGATGCTTCACCACTGAGCCACATCCCAGATCTTTTTATATTATATTTAGAGGCAGGGTCTTGCTAAGTTGCTTAGGGCCTCACTAAGTTACTGAGGCTGGATTTCAACTCATGATCCTCTCGCCTTAGCCTCCGGAGCTGCTGGAATTACAGGCATGTGTCACCACGCTGGGCTTTCTGGATGATTCTTGACCCCAGACATTGAGCCCCCACCCCCAACATTGTGCAGAAGTGCCTTTGTGCCCTGTCCAATTGTCTACCTTATAGAAGCCAGGAGCACAGTGAAGTGGTCACTGGTTTTAGGGCATTGCATTAGGGGTGGGGTGGGGCTGTGCTTCTTACAATACAATAGTAGTAGCTGGAGCAGGCAGGAAGTAAACAGGCCAGCTGTGGGCACGTGTCAGGGACCAGGAGATGACAGGATATGGGGTGGGGACTTAAATGCTGGGGTGGAGAGGGATGACTACCTGGCTAACTGGTTAGGCCGATGAGGCTGAGTAAGTTGAGCAGTGGCTGATGTTTTGGAAACCAAGGATGGAGTTGGAGATTTGGGGGGTTTGGGGAGGAGGCTTTAACCTTGGAGTTCTGGTCTGGGGGTTACCCTCAGGGGCAACTTCAGGGAGGTCCTGCTAGGAGCAACATCAAGAGGTGAGGAGGCCTTTGGAGTCTTCTGTTTAGTTCCTAGTGTTCTCACTAACTAGCTCTCTAAGCCTCAGTTTGCTGATCTGGAAAATGGGAGCACAAACCCCTCTCTGGTACAGAGTAAATGCAAGATGAATGTGACTGCCTTTCCTTTTATCATTTTTTTTCTCCTTTATTTTTTATTATCTTGACACAGGACTCTCACATGGGTATAGACTTAACTGTTGATAAATATATCCAAGGACAAGGTTATTTGCACTACATTATAGACACAAAAAATGAAGTCAAAAGGGGCTGGGAGTGATCAGAGCCCCAGAGGACTCCAGTCTTCAGTTTGTATTTTTTCTGCAACTGCCTGTTCTTCCCCTGGATCCAGGTAGGAAGGTGGGGAGGGCAGGCTGGTGCTCCAGCAGGGCCTAGGGGGCCTGGGTGTGGCCACTGGTGCTGGATTAAGCATTGCTCCCCAGCCCTACCCCAGCCCCAGCCTGGCAACTGCTTGAACTCCAGAGTCCCAGACAAATTGTAGCCCTGAGAGCGGCTGTGGGATGCTTACAAATGTGGCTGGCCCAGCCCTCCCGCCCCTACTCCCACTCGAAATGCCTGCCTCTGGGCCCTGGGGTCAGAACCACCACCGCAGAACTCCTGCCAGGTCCCACAAACGTTCTGTCCTCCTGGGGTCCTAGCTGCATGGGCACCCCCACCCCAAGCCCTCGGAGCCCTGGATCTGTAGATCTGCAGTGTGGACCCCCCACCTCCCATCCTCCCGCTGCCCTCCTCAGCATCTGGGTTCCTCCTTAGAATGCAATGTCGTTGCCACTAGCAACCGAGCTCCCCGCCTGAGCAAGATCCTCCTCCCTTCCTCCTTTTCTTCCTCCTTCTGCTTCCCTTTCCTCATCCTTCCTTCCTCCCTCAACCTGTGGAGGGTCAGAAGGCTCCCCCAAACTCTGTGCCAGCTGGGCCACCCAGCCAAGCTCCCTGGCCTTTCTGGGTTTCTCCTCCTTGACTGGCGATCTTGTTCTCTCTCCTGCCCAGTGGACCCAGTCCTGCAGACCCAAGGGATGTCCTAGGAAGACTCTCAGGCAGGCTCTCAGGGGACGCCAGGGACAGAGCAAGTGACTACAGAGAAGAGAGGGCACTCAACAGCCACAGGGAATTTCTCTCCTGAGAGCTGTTTGAGGGGGTGAGCTCCCCAGAGCTGGAAGCATACAAGAAGAGTCCTCAGAGTGATGATGTGCTGGTGCTGTTGTGGACAGGGCAGAGAGGACCTGCTGCCCTGACCCAGCAGTCTTGAAAAGGAGGACTCTGAGGGGTCAGCTGATGGCTGTCCTGCTGTCCCTCTCATCCTCATCTCCTATTCCCTGTACCCTGAACTCCTAGGACCTTTAGCAGGAACCCTCTCCCCTGCCTCTACCTTCCCAGAGGCTCGACTTTTCTCAGCTAGACCCTAGAGAGGAGGATAGCACTAAGGATGGGTATAGTGACCTCACCTGTCCTCAGGGGGCATATCCAGTTGTGCTGGGTGCAGCTGCTTCAAAGCAGATGGGGGCTCAGCAGGGCAGTGACCACCCCCCTGCTGCAGGTCCAACTTCCCTTCTAGACCCCTCAGCTCAAGCTCATGCATGGCCACCCTCCAAGCCTCTCC
Source organism: Geosciurus inauris (assembly GCA_004024805.1). Taxonomy (NCBI): domain Eukaryota; kingdom Metazoa; phylum Chordata; class Mammalia; order Rodentia; family Sciuridae; genus Geosciurus; species Geosciurus inauris. The sequence goes on along the minus strand of PVHX01000856.1, from coordinate 197,849 downwards.
CCCTGCCCCATCCCAGTCTCCTGTCATGGTCTGTGGTCCGCTACGCCTGATTCCTACCTTCTCAGCCTCCTTGCCCTCTTCTCTGTGCCTCCTCCTGTTGGAAATGCTCCTCTCTGCCTTTCGCTGTGATTCAGCTGAGCGGCCCCCTCCTCCAGGAAGCCTCCTCTGACTGCCCAGGCTGTATGTTCCTCTGCTGGGCTCCCTGGCTCCTGCACTGGCCTGTCTTGCAACTCTCCCAACCCACTCAGTGGTCACCATCTGTTTACATGGTTTCCTCCTGAGTGTACCAGAAGGTCCTTGGGCCAGAAATTCCGTGCTTACAAAATAATGAGATCAGTAGAGCAATACTCTGCCTCTCCATGGGCCTCGGGTTTCCCATCTGGCATGTGAGGGGATGGGCCAGTAGTTTGGGGGATCTTTTCGTCTGGTGAGGATGACTAAGTCCAGGCAGTTAGACAAGGCCGAAAGCACCTTTGTCCTCCTCTGTCCCCAAAGCCTCCTCTTTGAGTCTCAGGATTCAGCCTCAGGGACCTGGGCATTGAGGGCCAAGCCTGGGCTGTGAGGTCTGAGGAGGTCCTGAGCCTCTCTGATGCCTCAGTTCTCATCTGCTAAATGGGGACAGCAATTGCTATCCGCCTGCCAGCTGCAGTTGACCTCACAGATGGTGCCAGAGGAGACTTCCCACCAGGAGCAGCCGAGCCTTTTCTGAAGGGAACAGCTCTGGCTTGGCCGTCGCCCCCTTCTGGAGGAGCCCAGCCCTTGGGCTCAGGGGTCCCTGGGGCTCTGCTGCCCTCCAGTGGCCGGAGGCCCGTGGGCACTTGGAACGAGTGAACTGTAATTCCTCTGGCATTTAACACAACCTAGGATTTATGAAGAAGGTGGCTGGGACTTGTTGGCTTCACTCAGCAAGTTAGCGGGAGTGCCTGGAACATTCTGTTCCAGGTCCCCAAGGCTTCCTAGCCTAGGGAAGGGCCTGTCATCTTGCAGGATCCAAGCCTGGAGAGAGAATTGTTCCTGTATCTGCAGACTTGCCTCACCTGGGGACGCCTGTGTGGTAGCCCCTCCCACCAGTCCCTCTCAGTGCTGGCCTAGACCGCCCCTCTGAGCAGTGTCCCCCATGCCTGCCAGGTGCCATTCAGATTCGGGGGGCCAGTGTTGGGGGCTAGGCGAGGTGCCTTAACCCCTCCCTCCTCGGTGAATCAAATACTTAGAACAATGGCCACCGTCATGATTGATGGACAGAGCATAGCTAATTACCCTGGAGATTAAAATGACTGTTTCTGTTTAAAAAGGCTGCAAATGAGTTAATTATTTCCTTTGCTCACCTCTCTAACCTCGTTACACTTCTAAATGAATAGCAATATTGATCTTGGAACTGATTTTGGTGTTACATCGCCCGAGCGGGTTTAATTAGGGTTTGAAAACGCTGCAGTGCCTCCTCCTTCTGACCGAGGAAATTAGCCCTGGGTTTTACTTACATTTCACAACCCACAGCCTGGGTTTTACTTACATTTCATGTCCTCCGCACAAGACAGAAGGGCCAGGATGTGGCGACGCAACGCTCACCGGCTCCGGCCCTGTCTTGGCTCCACAGAAGCGCTGGCTGACCCCTGCCTCTCACCTCTCAAAGGAAGTGGCAGGAAGGCTCTTGGGGGCAGCTGGTTTACCTTCCTCTGGTCACAAATGGGGGCTCAGAAGCTTGAATATGACAGGGAAGGGCTCGCATCATTTGGCAAGGCAGGGGCAGGTATGGGACCTGGAACTGTCACGGATTCCCAGCTCTGGACCTTGACTGAATTAACAGTTCCTTCTTGTTAGCGCCTGCTCAGCTCTTCATATGGCTAAGGAGCCTCCTGTCCTCCACCCCTACCTCCCACCACCCCCACTGCCTCTCCTTTTCTCCTGAGGGCCCGTGGAGCAAAAGCTACCAACCCAAAGATGGGGAACAGAGCGGGAGCAGGAGCCGGAAGACCAGCATCCCTGCCCTGGAACTGTGGCTGGCATATGGATGACCTTGAGCTGGTCTAGTTGACCTTGAGCTAGTCTGGCCTGTCTCTGGACCTCTTTGCTCTGAACTTGACAATCTATTTTATGTCCCTCCCTCTCACCTCCCCCAGCATAAGTCTTCAAGGGCAAGTGTTGGGAGCCAGGCTCAGAGAGGTAGGGTGGGGAGAATGGTACAGGTGTGGGCACTTGGCTCAGGGTACATAGGCTCAGGGCACTTGGACCTTGACCTCCGCTCTCCTCTGCTCTGCCATGGCCAGTCTTGTCCCAGTCCTGTTTCTTGAAAGAATTGTTTGTATTCACTGCCCCTCTCTGATTTCCTACCTACTCTTCTGTTCCTGTACAATGTCGCCCTGAGATCACCAGCCTCACTGAGGTCACCAGCCACTTCCAAGTTGCCAAACACAGTGAGTGCAGTGACCTGGCCTCCACTGTTCTCCTTTTTCCTGCAGCTTCCATGATATGTACTGGCTGCTGGTTTTCCCTTCATGCCTCACTTTCCGTTGTGAGTGTCTCCCTCACTCCCTTAAAAGTCTAGGGGTTGCAGCCAGGTGCAGTGGCATACGTCTGTAATTCCAGTGACTCAGGAGGCTGAAGTAGGAGGATTGCAAGTTCAAAGCCAGCCTCAGCAACTTACCAAGGCCCTAAGCAACTCAGCAAGACCCTGTCTCTAAATAAACTATATAAAAGGGCTGGAGAAGTGGTTCAGTGGTTAAGCACTCCTGGGTTCGATCCCTGGTACCAAAAAAACAGAGAGTCTAGGGGTTGGGTCTCAACCCCTCTGTCTTCTCACTTCACATGGCCTCCCCTCTGCTGGTGAGCCAACCTACCTCACGGTCGCAAAGCAGATGTATCCCAGAGAGCTGTTGTAGCTCAGTCTTCTTCTCTGAGCTCCATGTAGGTCCAGTCAGGAAGTGACACGGTCAGATTCAGACTTTAGAAAAGCACTCTGGTTGTAGTTTGGAGCGCGATGGAAGAGGACAATGGTGGAGATAGGGGCCTGTGAGGTGTCAGCTTAAATCTTAGCAAGAAAATATTCAGGTCTGTGACAGAAAGGGCAGAGAGGATGATCCTTGGGATGGGGAGGTTTGGGGGTTGATTTCCCAAGGAGTTCTAGGTTGGTGCCCACCAAGTGCCTTTGGCTGATCCTGATGACATCAGGGAGAACCAGGATTCCAGGGTGTGCTCAGTGTGTAAGGTTGAGGGTGAGGTGCCTACAGGGGCTTCCAGGAGAAAAGAGGGCCTGAGGGAGGCAGATGATTTGTCCAAATTGCCACAGCCAGCTGGTGGCCCTGCCCTCAGGACATGAGTCCTAAGTGCTGCAAGGATCCTGGCAGTGACTTCACACCAACAGCCAAGTTTTCTTCTGGTCAAACGCATTTCTGGCTGGGCACAGTGGTGCACATATGTAATCCCAGAGGCTTGGGAGACTAAGGCAGGAGGATTGCAAGTTCAAAGCCAGCTTCAATAACTTAGTGAGGTCCTGTCTCAAAATAAAAAATAAAAAGGGCTGGGGATGTGCCCACAGTGAAGTGGTTAAGTGCCCCTGGGTTCAACCCCTGGTACAAAAAGGCAAACCAAAACAAAACAAAAACACCTTTCTTTTTTCTATTTTTGGTACCAGAGATTGAACTCAGGGGTACTCGACCATTGAGCCACATCCCCAACCCTATTTTGTGTTTTATGTAGAGACAGGGTCTCACTGAGTTACTTAGCGCCTCGCCATTGCTGAGTCTGGCTTTGAACTCGCAATCCTCCTGTCTCAGTCTCCCTAAGTGCTGGGATCACAGGCTTGCGTCACTGCGCCCGGTGCTAGATTGAGTTTTGAGCTGGTTTATACACTACGCCCTAATCCTGGTCACATACTAATCCCTGACCCTGGTCACACTCTGAGCCCTGGTCCTTGTCACAGTCCATGGGAGCAGGTTTTCCTGGGCTCTGAAGCTGGAGGTTCTGAGATAAGACCTTCTTGTTCCCATTCCCTTTTCTCTTCCCTGGTGTGGGAATGAAGGAGCGGGGTGCAGTGGTGCCAAGAAGGGCTGGCCTGGGGCTGGGATTATGGCGCAGTGGTAGCGTGCACGCCTAGCACGCGGGAGGCACTCGGTTCGATCCTCAGCACCACATAAAAATAAAATAAAGATATTGTGTCCACCTACAACTAAAAAATAAATATTTAAAAAAAAAAAAAAAAAAAAAAAAAAAGAAGGGCTGGCCTGGGGTTGCGAAGGCAATGTGTAAGCCAGGGATTCTCAGCTTTCTTGAGGTTCATGGCTTACATGTAAATGGTGGAACTTTCAGTGGCATGATTGAAAGACTCAAAATCACCTTAAAGGAGCCACATCAACATGTAGGTAGCCACCACTGTGGCATTAGGGGCCTCACCTGCCTGCAAAGTGCCTTTCCCATTGCAATAAGGCTCCCTGGTTCCTCAGGACAGAGTGGTATTTGGATGGAGCTGTTTCTTTTCCTCGTTATACTGTTGTTCCCGGGATCTGCATCTTGTGGCCCAATCAGCTCTGCTTGGCCCATTGGACATAGATAGCACATGGTTTCTCTGGTGGGTTCAGCACGGTGGTTCGGTTTCAGACTCTGGAGCCAGAATGCCTGGAGTTCAAATCCTGGGTGTCCCCATGTCAGGTGTGATCACGGACAAATTACTTCACCCTCTAAACCTCAGTTTCATCATCTGTAAAATGGGGGTGAGGACAGCACTTGCCCCATAGGTTTGTCACAGGACTAAGATGAGTCTGTTTAAGTGCTGAGCGTCCTGCACACAACGAGCTCTTGAGCCAGGCAAGGCGTTGCTATGCCTTTGCCCAGGGATGCACATTTGGCTGACCCTGTGTGAAGACCCCAAGGAATTCTGCATTCAAGCTGTAGGGAATCAGTACAGAACAATGACAATTAATTGATGTCTACTCTGTGCTGGGAGCTGGTGATGGGGGAAGCTTTATATTCCTGCTCTTGGGCACATTGTGGAGAGACTGTCCTAACACATGCTTTGTGTGTTGTGTTGGGGGAAAGTACATGAAATGGACTCATGGAGGGGATGATGGATGTTTGTAATAAATAACATTTATTGAGTGCTTACTGTGTACCAAGCCCTGCTCCAGGGGTTTTACACATATTATGTCATTTCATCCTCACAAGAGAATAACATGTTACAACATAACAATTATCATCCAAACCCCAGAGATGCCTCTGAAGCTCAGGAAGGGTTGAGCTGGAGAGGCCTGAGGCTTTTTTTTTTTTTTTTAAATATTTTTTAGTTGTTGATGGACACAATGTCTTTATTTTATTGCTTTGTATGTGGTGCTGAGGATCGAACCCAGGGCCTCACGCATGCGAGGCAAGCGCTCTACCGCTGAGCTACAATCCCAGCCCGGCCTGAGGCTTTTTTGAGACCTGAGCCTTTTCTGTGCCAGGTGACTGTGTGGGCAGAGTTATGACTGAGCTCCAGGGGTCTAGGGGCCAAAGGTGCTGCCTAGTTGAGGGGGCCCAGGCGAAGACCCAGAGTGGGAGAGGGCCTTGACAGTGACCTTGAAGGCCAGACTGAGGTACCCTGCTCAGTGACCACTCTACCTCTGAGCCAAGCAGAAAGCAGGTGAGAGACCACTACTTGCCACCCCCAGCCCAGCTCCAAACACCAGGAACAAATACAAGTGAGTCCACGGTGCAGAGAGCCCGGCCATGGTGTGTGCTGCGTACCTACCTGTCCTGTGTAAGATGAGGCCTGCCTGCATCCTCAGATGCCACCGGGTGGGAAGGACAGCCACAGCCCCAGGGGGGAGGGCAGGGGCAGCAGAGTACAGGAAGGTGTCACTGCAGGTGTGGCCACAGCGTCCTTGGGCTTTAGGTGGGCCTCTTGGCAGGGCGGGTGCAGCCTGTGGGGTTGGGGGACCTCCCACTCGGCTCCGCGCCCGGCCTCAGGAGCTTGCCTTGGTGTGGGAGGACCCTGACAACCTCCACCCTCAGACTAAGGAAGAGAGGTTGATTGGAGGCTGCCAGGCGGGAGCTAGGGGCGTGGGCGCCCGTACCTCCCTGTACCTCCTGCCCCCCATGCCTCCCCCGCACAATTAGCCCGCTCTTGTCTCTAATTGATTCCTTTGGTACTCACAGGACAATTAGAATTTAAATTGCCTTTTACAAAGGTCACAAAAACATGATCAAAGAGGAATCTATTAGAGGGGCTGGGGCAGCCCCTCCTTCCCAGCCTCCCAGAGCTGCGGGGGTGGAGGCTAGGCCTTGAGGAACCCTCACAACCTACATGGGGCCCTTTGGTGACCCCAAAGTCTTCCCCAAGGCTTCCTGGTCCCTTGTCGTCCCCCCCCCC